>DWQK01000377.1:0-21779 GCA_018231225.1 Noctuana stator
CTTAGGGGAGGCCTATGTCCAGCAGTGGACCTCCAAAGGCTGATGGATGGATGGTTAATTTCAGATGGCGTGTGACGATAAAGCCTCATCGCAGTAGGCTGGGCAGGCTGGGGCGGCTACGCGGCGAACGATCATTATTTGCGTACGACTACGTGAGTGTGGGCGTGGATGCGCAGGTAGCGCTCGATTTCCACCGTGCGCGCGCGCAATTCCTCTACCGCTATGCGAGTCGCTGGCTCAACTATGTGCGTATTCTTCTTTGTTTTAAAAAAAAAGCAATTATAGCTTTATTTCTATATAATTAAAATATACGCGAACACATAATATTATAGTTATTAAGTATATTAAAGAAACATAATATCGAAAACCAGTATTATAAATTAATAACTTTGCAAAAACTTCAAAATTGTCGCGCACATACTGAATGCAAACTTGCAAACTGAAGACTTCTATGGTAATTAAAATGGGACCAGACGGGATGCACCAGCTTTCAAAAACAAAGAATCATCGAAATCCATTAACCCAGTCGAAAGTTATGAGATAACAAACATTAAAAACACAGACAGTCGATTGGAAAATGAATTAACTTAGCATGGTGACTTACAGACGTCAATTCGTAGGCGGTTCTGCGTGCCCGTGTAGTAATAATAATATATAATGGTGTATTTTCGGTGAACATGCATATACGAGTATGTAGTGATTTGAGAGCCTATTCTGAAGTGGGTAATGAGGGATGGATGGTGCAGGCGGCGTACCTGGTGCTGGGCGCGGGGCGCGTGTGGGCGGCGGGGGCGTGCGGCGCGCTGGAGCGGCGCGTGCGCGCGGCGGCCGACGGGCGCGCGCTGTGTCTGCCGCCGCTACAGGCGCTCGTGCTGCTCAACATCCGCTGCTGGGGCGCCGGTGTCGCGCTCTGGGGTATCTTCACTTCTTTAAAACTTTACTTTTACTTCTTTAAAACAATTATTTAATATATTAATAATTGATTGTTCTTGTAAACTCTTATTGTTCTGAAAAGTTAACAAAACTCAAAATCTAAGAATTAAACAAAATTTTATAAACTTGCCTTTAAGAGTTTGTTACCAAATTAACAAGAAAAATTAATTTTATATAAAGTTCAAACATTTCTTTACAGAAAGTGAAGATGTACCTGAACAAAGCATGAGTGATGGCAAACTTGAAGTAAGTACATAAACTTTGTATCAATAAGTTAATTCACTGTAACAAAATAAACATGGAAAACCTGAAGCAAATTTATTTATCCCATTTTGATAATTTGATGGATTATCGGTTTGATGGATTTACGTAGTGCCTAAATTTAAACAGTAAATAAAGGGTGTTTTTCAGTTTAAAGATCTCTCTTTAATTTTATGTATTTGATGATAACGGGCACATCTATCTTCATCACCATTGGGTCCAAAATCTTTAAAAAAATCTCATAATAATTATTTATCATACATTTTATTATGTTTGTAGGTAGTGGGAATTTCGTCGTCTTTCCATATAGCTAGACTTCAGTGTGGTTTGGCAGAGCCGTATCGTTTCACGCAAGCTTCCAGCGTAGAAGTGAGTATTAATTCTAAAACTACTCAATCTACCTGTTTAGATATTTATCGACGAATTAGTCTTCTTAGAATTTGTATTTTCATTGTTGATTTCACGCCATATTCAAAGAATTCACTAGGAATCAGAATTGATGAAACTGAAATATTTTAAATTAAAATATGTTTCAGATAGAGCTAAACGGAACATGCGCCATGCAAGTGGACGGCGAGCCGTGGATGCAGGGCCCCGCCACCATCGGCGTGGCGTGCGCCGGCCGCGGCCTCGTGCTGCGCCGCGCACACATACGTACGCATTGAACGAACTTACAGCGCTATTCATATGATGCGTGCAAAATAACCAATTCACCCAATGCCAAACACCACAGACTGCTAAATTATTGCTAGGTACATACATTTAATAAGCCCTTACTATTTTTAAAAATAAACAGTGTTAAATCTTTTTATTTATTCAAAATATTACTTTATAACTTCTAGTGTTATAAATAGATGTATTTACCACAGCGAACAGAGCGGCTAATTTTCTTCCATACAAAAGTATAAGCAATAGTCACACTGCTGTAGGTAAAATAAAATAAACTTCAATAAAAATGCAAACAGCATTTATTCATATATTTCATTCAAATATATTATATCATATTCGAATCTGTACGACATTAGGTATCCGTGCCATATCACACTATAATAAAATCATATTCGGCAATATTTTGAAATTGATAATTTTTTATCTATAACATTGTCTTCGTCTTAAGTTTAAACAATAACCTTATGTGCCTCCGTTATTTGAGTTGTAGATTTATATTTTCGACTAAATCCGAATTAGGTCTTTATATACTTATATGTACCTTTATATACCTACATGTAAAAGGTAGATTTACAAAAACATAATGTGGGATTATTGAAAGTCGCGCCTTGCCGTAGTGTCTTCGACGTTTACTTAGTATTATTTTAATACTAACATGACACTGTGCTTAGTTGGAGTAGTTAGCTATGCCGTGGGACAGATGCCCAAAAAATAACAGTTACTGTAATTTTGATAATCTCTTAAATATGCAAATTGATCTCGTGTTTTTAAATTTTTAAAGGATTCAATTGTGATGTTTTTACTTGTAGATATCTTTAGGATTAAAATGTTATGTGAAGACGAAGGTAATTTGACGTTGCTAAAATCTGTGCAAAATACTCGAAATATTAAAGTCAAAGATTGTCATAATGTTAAATATTTGAAATTAAAATTTTTATAGTATAAAAATTTTAATAATAGCTGTATTATTAATATAGAAGGTTTTGAATATAACAAAATATAAATATTTAGTTCCATTTATATAACTATATTTTTACTTATATTGTACATAGTGATTTAATAGTTCAGTTCTGTTTAAATGTAAACCAAAACCGATATTAGTGAATTGCATTCGTATAAATGTCAAAGTGCAGTCTTAGCACCGCCACTGGCTCTTTATGCGTGACTAAATCTATTATTTATTTATTGAACACCTTAAACAGAGGATTACAATTGGTATTTCCTACCAGCCAACCTGGGGTGCTGATGCTGATGAGATGTTTTTTATTATAAACATTCCTTTCTTTATTCCAAAATTTGTAGTTATGTGTAGTAAGTATTGCAATTGTTTTGCTAATAATTACTCAGGCATTGTACTTTTATTCTATATGATATTAAATTATTTAATAAAATTGATATATTTGATGTTACGTATGAATTTTATTACTCCTTAAATATAATCAATATGGAAATAATTTCAACAGATATTCAGAGTGTGAAGCTTTTTATTTACTCTCCATCAAAACTAGAAATAAAAAATGTCACCACAGAGGCTTCAAAGCTATCAGAATTAGTGTTGGTGATATGGGATGGAATGCGGTGGTGATACCGATCTTGCTAAATCTACTACCAATAGAAGTTTTGTTATATAGTATAAGGTACATAAAAACAAAAAGATAAGAAATTTCGTAAGTATGTTTTTATCTTACTGCGTATACATTTTATTTTTATTTATACATTTCATGTCGCTATAAACCATCGTGGCGGTTCAGTTTAGGTGTGTAGGCTCTAAAATTGTGAACATACAATTCCGGCGTTCGCGTGCTTACGTAATTATTACGTATATTTTGAGGGAAACCAGACAAATGAAATAAAACGTAGATAGATACACTTTAATGTTATATTCACAAACAACCACTACCAACTAAATATAACACTTATTTTATTAATGGGTAACTTGAATTTCACAACAGGAAAAGCCTATATGACTAATTATATTTATAGTGTATACATACGGCTTAAACCGCCTCTAAATTTGTATTTTATACCTGAATAGGTATTTTATAGATTAAATTTGATACACAGTATGTGTTGGAAGAATATGTCTCTCTGGCATATTATTATATGGTCCTTAAGTTGGTTAGATAATCAATAATATAATAAATATTTTTGTGACAACAACAAAACTTTAAATAAATATTTATATTTTAACACAACAAAACGTAAAGTTCTATAAAACATATTTCCTAGAATACATTAACACTACTGGAACCAGTTGGTAACGTAATAAGCATACGTGTAAATCATCCGAAATTATTGTTGTTTGAAACTAATATTTCTTGCTGTTAACAAGAAACTGGCACGATTTCAGAGTTCCAAGAGGAATGTATAATTAAAACATAAAGTAGAAAAAAATATTGTATTCTAATGCAACATGGAATAATAAAAGATAAAAATATAAAGTGGTAATAATAAATTCGGTAATTTTATGTAAACATTCGAGATTAGGTAATCCATAAAAAAATATTTATACAATTTTACTGATTTGGCACTGGCAAATTTATCAGAGTTGTTACATAATACTTCTGGTTTCTATTTCTTTTAAAACATATTAAAACAAATACCTACATTAAAGAAACATACCGATTGTCGGAGGGTTAAAAGGTAAATTTGTGACTAAACTTTATAGGAAAATGTACCTATGTCCTTTCAAGCGGATCTTAAAAATATTGCGTCCGTTGGAAATGTTGATAACGCCTAAATCAACTAGGTACGTACCTACTTCTTTACTTCTTACTATTTAGATTCCATATCACAAATTTATTATCAATTTAGTGTCTTTGTAGGTAATAATAATACATATCACAATAAGTAATGATGTAACATAAATATTCATATCATATTAGAATTACATATGAATTACTCTACAATATTTGAAAATTTGCGCAACAATGTCCGAAGCAAAAGTTCGACAATGTTACGAAACATTGTCATTTTTACATATTGTAAGTAGGAAGATCTACATACATATCATCGTATAGTACATACAATATTGCCTACTAACGCTAATTATAAACCACAGGAAAGGTCACATCACACTTCAGAATGCTGGCGGAATATATACGTTAGTGTAAATATCTACGTCAACACGTTCTATTAAACGAGAGCTATTATTAGCATAGCATACCTATGTATCTAATGGACTTTACATTATCAATTCAGTTAAAAAGTCGCAACTTTTTGAATATCGTCAAATTGAAGTCCTACATCAAATACCTACGAAGAAAAATAATGAACTGATAAATTAAATGAAATAATAAAAATATTTATGTACTTATAATTAAAGAAAATGCGTGTATTTTTTATTCCTATATGATATATGTCGTTAAAATATTTAATCTTCATAAAAAAACGAATTGTTAATAACTTTTTAATAATGACTAACAAACAAAAATAAGCGATGAAAACAGATGTGACATCACAATTTATGACTGTTATTGGTATCTCACACAAATTCTCTATTGATTAATTTTAGCTTCATACCAAACCTAAAAAAATAAATGTAATAAAATGCATTAAAAGATTTTTTATTTAGATATGAGAACAAATCTCAAACAAACATCTAGTGGCGCTATTATGCAATTTTGTAAATACTAATTAACACTATTATAAAAAAAATACAACAGAAATACGATTCCTTTTCTTGTAAATTTGTACTAATGAAAATGAATTTTATTCAAAAATGTAATTAAGGAGTTTAATAGGGATTGTCGAAAAATAATATTTTCACAAGCAAGCACTTTGTGCTTACTTCTATATCCTAACTGAATTCACAGATTGTTGCATTTTAAATGTCTAGTATTAACATACTTACTTTAATGAAAAAATGCTATAAAATAAATATATAAAATTCTTATTAGAATAACAATGACAAAAAATTAACAAAATATAAGTCAAATATAATTATTCAAAATTCATTGATTGCATAGGTGTAACGTTTTTTAATTTGTACAATATAAATTGAGAGCCATATTGAGTGTGTGAAACTAGCTAGTAAAACTCAAGATGGGTCTCACTCTTAAATTCAGGTTATTAAGAATGTCCTATACATTACTTACGAGGCATAAAGAGTATATACATATATATACTTAAGAGACATAAAGTAAATGCTCTTTAAATATACATTTTACAGATTTCCAATGCTAAAAACTTGATGGACTTTAGGCCATTAACAAAACATTCTAGAGCATTTCACAAAATGAATCTAATATAACTTGAAACCAACATTAAAGATCACACAACTAATTATGACTATTAAATATTTTATTCCTTATTATAGGAACATTTTACGAATGTAGTTAGTGCCTATACGATATAATTTTTCTACTTAACAGAGAAAGTTACACTTAATCTCAAAGTAACTTGAATAATTGGCAATAGACCAAATTTACTTGAAAGTAAATGAGTCAAAAATTAATTATAGCCCTTTATAACACCAAAGTTCATTCGCAGTTGCTCTAAGAATACAAACGTAAGAATGGTGTGTGGAGCAAGTCTTGCGAATGCTGGAATGTAACCTTTAAAGAATGCTAGAGGACCCTCCTTGGCAGTGCTTTTGATAAGATTTAAAATGCTTTTTACTTCACCCGGTTTGGCGTTCATGGCTCTAGTTTTCAAAACATCAACTGGTTGTGTAAGCGTTGTTGCAATTGCACCCTAGAATCGCAAAACAAATATTACAATATATATATTTACATTTTACATATTAAGAGCATTTATAAAATTATCTAAAAAATAATGTGTACAACGTATACATATTATAAAATATGTATTTAAATAAAATACAATAGTTTAATTTTAATTTTAAATTCACTTGAAAGTTCAAACTTACGAATATTATAGAAATTGCAAATATACTTACAGCCAGAAGACTTGAAGTAACATGTGTTACAACATTATCCCCAAAATATGGGGAAGCCAGAAGGATGGCTTTAATTGAGTCATAAAATGATAGCTGACCAATTGTCATGAGGGCAGCACGGCTGCACGTCATAGAAGCACCAGCCCAAAGTCGCACAACCCCTTCTTGCGTCGCTACACGCCATAATCCATGGACAGCATTCTTATAACTAAAAAAAATTATTAATGATTAAGTGACTCGATAATACTTATTGAAGCACAAAAAATGCTGTGTGGAATAAATGATTGACTATCTAAGGCAGTCAATGAAGAAATAATTAATTTTAAGGTCAAATTAGCAACATCATTAAATAAAAGCTTGCCTACATAGCTAATTATATTAAATTTTGAAATATCAATGTAAAACGCATGTTAATTAATTTGTTTATAAAAACATACTTTCTTCTCTGCTCTGGTGGCAACTTGACATCATTTTGCATGCGTACATTAACCAAATCAGCTGGATTTCCAACAAAACCTCCAGCAAATCCACCAAGACCAGCTAGAAATGCTGACATGTAAAATGGCATAGCACTACCCTAAAACATATAAATGAGTGCATTCTGAACCAATTATGTGTTAAATAAAAATTAAATAATGTAAATTTACTAACAGTCATGCAGAATATTTATAAATGTACTGGATAATTATTTTTACATAATGAGCCCTCTCAGACATCCACAATTAATTCCCAAGTATATATCAAAGTCCTGTATGAGTTTGTACATAAATTCCTTGTTTATCCCAAGTTACATGAAGAAACATATTAAAATAATATCTAATCAAATCAATGGTAAGAATGGTAGGAAAATTGCAATAACAATCATATAGGTATATATTATTATGCCATAGCATAGCTGTCATACTGGATAACTAGAAATAATGTATATACTTGACTGTAAAATGTAACCATATTTATTTAAATTTAGTAAGCTCTTTACATCTTTTGGTGCAAGTTGTTGTTTTGCAACTTCATAAATTCCAAACCGGGCAGTGGAATATGTAAGTTGGCGAAGAAGTGAAGCTGATATTCCATTGTACAGGCCAGTTATACCTGCAACCAAGATTTTCTTTAATTCTTTTATTTAAATTTTTAATTACAAATAGAAAAAAAACAATTACCTAATCATGAAACACATTTGCTAAATTTATAAAATTCTAAAATTACACAGTGTGAATGTGGTTTGAGAAGATTAAAATATATTATAATATCAAAAATAGGAAAATAGGATTTGTGAATAGATTGTTAACTCAAAAATTGCTGCATTGAAGAGAATTTATTTCACTAATAGCCTAGAACGCTGTCAACATTTAATTTACCTCAGATAACATTGCATTTCAATATAATTATGACTATAACAAAATGCCACATCATAACATCAAAGAGGTAAGTAGTATTAGCACTTCCCTATTCCTATCTTCCAGAAACAAAACTATACTTATTTACCTACTTTATCACATTCGCAAATAAATTTTGTCAACTAACCTTGATTTTTTAAAACAATTCCAGTGAGTTTTAGCATTGAAATGTTCTTGCCCTTTTGCGTCTGCATTTGAACCTTGAGGAGATCCAGGGGGTGCGTGACGCAGGCCGCCCCAGCGGACGCCAAGCCTCCGAAGTACCATTTCGCAACTTTCGATTCTTTTACCTTGCTCATACTGGAATAATTTTATACTAAATGTTCACTCTAACAAATATTGGCAAATACAATACGGCAACGGTCATAATCAGCTCCAGTATTTCAAGGTGAACTGTGTCATGATTTCTCATTTCACATTATGTAATGCTCTGTCTGTGCATCTCGTTACTAAGTATTTATCTCCATATTAACACTGTGTTCGGCGGTAAAATTATCCTCGGACGGGCAGCTCAGTCATCTTAATTCCGGTGCTTTTATTTATACCTATATATAATAATATAGGTACTTTCTCGTAAAACTAAACACATGTTGTCATATGTCACAATGTCAATGTCAAATCTCAAGTCATCAGACAAGTCCGTAGAAAGAGAATAAAAATAGACCATACATCAGCGTACACGTATGAGATAGCTACAGTTTGCCTTCAGAATTTTATTTTTTATATTTTAAACAAAGCCTTATACATCATTTTATACTGCAATTAAACATAATTACTGAGATGTATTTAATAGTTTTCACAAATAAAACACAACAGCATTATATGTCACAATCGGATTAGTTTTTTCAAATAATATCTGAGTCAAAATAACATCACTTTTTCAGTATTCTTGTTCACATATAAAAATGTGTGGTCTATTTTTATCCTCTATCTACGGTTTATATCAATTTAATAAATTGTCAGTGACTGACAGTGAAACCTGTCACTAACACGTTTCATTGTACGGAGTGTACAGCACATGTCACTTAATCTAAGCAGTCTGTGGACTGCAGCAAAGATAGCAAAATCAGTACATGTACATGTCATAAATGCAGATTTACATTTAGTTTAGTGTTCTGTGATGCAGATGCACGAAGTTCAAAAAAATAAGGAATGATTTTATTTTGTTTAAAGTTGTCAATGTCAACGTAGGTTAGGTATGCTAAATTAAATTCAAAATTAAAACTTTTGCTTTTGCAATGCAATAATTTGTTGTAGCTGCATTAGTGTCGGTTAGATGAATAAAGTGTTTTTTGTTGCTAAACTCATTAAACTTATTGTTAAACTTACATTATTAATTCGATGAAAGGTGTCCGTCACTTTAATTACTACTCTAATATTCGATTCTAGGATTAAGCCACATAGATCGTATTGGATATATTAAATATACTCAGGTAGGCGCAATAGTTTATTGTGAATATGTGTAATAATCAATGGCTGTAATTATTTTATTAATAAGTTCTATGGAATATATTTATTTATATTTACAATACTATCCCCGTATGAATGAAAATCGAAACTGTTATAATACTTATTATCTCTTCAGCGTGAAGTTTTTACAGAGATAAGTAGTAATATTAATCAGTGATATGTTTATTTCAGAATGTCTTCAGATATATTGGCATGCCTTGAGTTGGATAAGGAACTGTTATCAAGTAAAGTTATTGTTGCTAAGGAGATCAACAGCTGTGATAGTACTTTTGTTACAAGTTGTGTACTTGGACATTGTATAAAGAATAATAAGGCAGTTATTGTTATACTCACACATAACTCCTACATGCACTACCAAAATATAAGTCTAAAGATGAATTACAATTTGCAAAAATCTACAGACTCTGGCCTGATACAGTTTTATAACGCTGGTGATGATCTGGTTGACATGTTACTGGCCGATACAGAATTATCATCACAGAATTTTCTTCATAAGTTAGAAAATAAAATACTTGAAATGCATAAAAAATATGGTCAAGTCAATGTTATTATGGAAGGAATATCACATTTGTTTGACTTGCAGTTTACATTAAAAGAAATCAATCATATTTGTAAAGCTGTAATTGATATGATAAGAACTTTTGATAGATCATTTGCACTGTTTCATTGTAATGTAGCAAATGAAGGAGATATTACATATTGTCTGGCAAATCTGCTATGTCATAAATCAGACACAATAATGGAAGTAGAGAATCTCTGTTCAGGATGGAGTACTGAAGTTTCCGGACACATAACAGTAAAGCATCCAAGTCAAAAATTTGGCGAACATTCCTTTGCTTTAGAACAAAAATCATATCAATATCTATTTAAATTATTTGATAGAGGTGTAAAATTGTTTGCTCCAGGCACAGTATAGCTGCTAAATTGTAATTAATGGTTGGCCGAATGAATGCTATTCTAAAATTCAAACATTTAATGTGAAAGGAGATAAGTAGTTTATTTGTTTATCTCTCTAAAGCATTGGATTTAAAATAGATAGTTCAAGAGCATCCAGACAATAAACCATACTATTGATTTAGTTTAATCACAAGGGAATGTGATATATTTATATGAACTAATTGATTTTTATTAAATGTATTTTTGGAAGATTTAAAGTTATTGTATTAGGAATATCAGTTAATAATGTCATCTAATATTAATCAGCTCTAATAATAAAAGGCTTACAGCCAACTGTATGGTATGTCTACCCCATTCTACACTGGTACATAATTTCCAGATGAGTTGTCCGCTTTGTTACTTGAGTTATAAGTTAGTATTAACTAATTTCCATTTTAAAATGGAAAGTAGTTAGTTTTTAATTCGTATAGTTATAATAATTTGTTTTTGTGAATATTTCATATGTTATACTAAATACCCTGAATGGTTTGGAGATAATACCTTAGAGCTTATAATGCTAGGTATAATCATTAATGTGCAAATGTTATTAAAACAATAGAAAGTAGTAATAGTTTATTAAATTTGTTATAAGCTTTTTGTTTTTTCATTTATAACTAAGCCTATCTTTATTTATAGATATCACTAATAACTTAACAAATGTGTGTTATAATTAATTTGAAGGCATAAAGAAAAAAACTACACTTGTTGCATACCTAGTACCTAGTACCTAATATTGTATACAATAGTGGCACATTTAGGACCAGCCAATTAACACTACCTAATACCTTCATAGATAATTAATGTTACTTAGTTTCGTTAACATTGCATAGGTACATAGATTTAAATCAAGGTACCTATATATGGCATTTATAATCTCCTTTTTTGAAGTCTGTTAAAAAAACGAATTCCTAATAATTAAAAATGTACCTACATGCCTACTACCGCGAAAAAGTTTCAAAACGATGGTCAAGAAATGTAATTTCCTTCACCGAAGAGACGGTCATAACTATCAAAAAAATATGAGGTGGGTAAGGTAATGTGCGGACCAAAGAGGTTGTAAGAAACCTTTTTTGCTGACATTGAATTAAAACCGGAGATCACGGAGACGGACGAACGCATCGAAGCAAACGATAGAATTCCCGCTGCTACCCGCTACTAAGCGCTAAGGTAACTAGCGCAGGTACCTATAGAATCTAGAAAGTATTGGGCGCGAGATTAAAAACTATTAATGCTTTAACGTAAATATCTTAGCAAACAAACAACACCGTTTTGGTGTTAGTTGTACACATTAGGCAATAACTTACATATGTATCGATTTTACATTAGGTACTTGTAGTAAGTCAATAAGAAATGCCGTTTTTGATGGCAAGATAGATTAGCATACATATTATAGTAGTAGGTATTTGTGTTTTTAAGCTTTTATTCTGGTAACAGAATGACAAAAAAGACGCCGTATTTCTAGTTCTTTTTATAGAATATCAATAGCAAAATAAAAGTTTGTGTCAAATTAGATAAATGTAAAAAATAATTTAACGAAAAGGCAGTCCGGAATGTTTTATACATGCTTTGGACATAGACCTTCTAAGGTAGTCTATGTACCGACATTCAATTAAATTTAATAAACCTAAGTGAACATAATACACAAAAAGATCGTAATAGGTATATTAATCCTAAAAATATCAATTTTTATAAAAAGTTGTAGCGCATACCTGAACGTTAACAACGTTTATGTATTCCTATTAAGTATAGCGCTACAAGCTTACCTGTAGTGGTGTCCTCTTAATGGATTTATAGAATAAATCTTTTAAGACTGCTAATGATCTAATAACAATCAACCGATTTAACGTTCCTCATTTAATAGAAAGTGACATAGAGAGAGAGTCGCAAATAGAGGGTACCTATAACGTATTTTCCTTACGTCACGATTTCTACCTTTCAACTCCTACCGCAAATCGCGCTGAGTAATTTCTTTCAAATAAGAGAAGCTTACATACGTCAGCTTTTACTAATGCCCTCCAAGATTATAAGTTTTAAAATGCTTTTTATGTGAAAAATGTTTTTCATGCGCCTACGACAGCTTACCATACATAATTTATTTAAATCCCCCGTTTTTCACCTCGCCATGGCATTAACTCTAAGAGAAAAATAATTGTACGTACTCGGGGTGACGGCTTATAAAAGTTTTATTTGTGGTGATTGGTTGTTACCCCAGCGACCGCCCAAAGCGAAGGCTATATTTTCAACATAGCTCAGTCCATGTGGAGTCTCAGAGCTGAAAACCGCGTACCTACAAATTATTATGACAAACATTCCCTAATATACCATTTGTTCATTAGCGATGAATATTAAAATAGTTTGATTGATTGTTTCGGGGACGTACTAATAACTTCGTGCCAGTGAAAAAGCTGCAAGAGTGTAGCGTTGAAGTGTGAAAAGTTTTATCGCTAATATCGCCGTATGGTTGAAAATCGTCATGACTCAAAGTAATTCATCTACGAGTGATAAGCTTCACGGTAGTGGGCGCACTATTAGCGAAGAGAAGCTTATGGTAATTAAACTAATCAAATAAATTATTTATTACGAGAAGGTAGGTATGTACCTATTTTCGCATAGTTTCAGAGACGTTTAGTAAATGGAATATTGTATTCAGTCTAAAAAACCTTATGATGTTTTAAATGAAAAGTTTCCGTTTCCAGTTACGAACTTTTTACATCAAATGAAAAAAAATGTTCTTAGTAGGTAGTAGATAAGTCCATATTTTTAGAAAACAATGGATAGTTAAGTATTTAAAAAGAAAAATAGCAGGTACTTAATTGATTTTATTTAACAATTCATTGTATTGCATGTTAGATACAAATAAGTATACCTTATTAGGCAAAGCAAGTTGAGGACGACATGTTATGTTATTAGGTAATCGACTTCAATAAAAAATTTTCTCAAAATAATGAAATAATATTTAAGAAATTAGGGACATTTCCTTTTCAGTGTCGTACTTAAAAAAGTACGTACCCATCAATTACTTATGCATGATTTAAGTTGGAGTTGGGGTCCAGCTCCGTGCTTCATCTTCAGACTAGCTTGTAGTCATAATATATAACCTAAACATTGCATTGTATTGTCATCGGGTTAACATACATAAGATTTGACTAACAAATCAAAACCCAACGTAAATAACATACTAGCACGTCAAATTATATAAGGTTGTAAAAAAGAAATCGCAAAGTGCTATATTTGAAGCCTTCAAATACGCTTCCGTTACCTTAGTGGATTGTAAGGAGGTGTTATAATAACTTTATCGAATTAATGATCCTTTTTTCTCCTGCTCCTTTTAAGAGTCGATTAAGAATAACCGTGAATGCAAATTGCCTTATGTCCTATCTACGGAAGTTTAGAAATGTAATGTCTTTTGCCTTAGCAAAAGAATCTGGGTAGAAAAGTCTTTATACTTTTTATGTTATCGTATTGCAATATTAACGGGATTAAGTTTTTCTTTTTTTCAGGTAGCAGTACGTGTACGGCCACACCGTGCTGACGAAGGCCCTCGCATCGTGCATGTCGTCAGTGACAAGGTAGAAAGCTTTCCGTTGTTAGTTTTTACATAAAATAAATAACATACCTAATAGGTGTAACGTAATAAGGCTATGAATTGTTAAGGCTAAAATACTCGTAGCACTGTCCTTTTAATTTTGTATTTTATATCAATTTATTGTTCACACATTAACTCAAGACTATGTGCCTAGCTCTACGAAAAATTTAATAATATCAGCACAATTAGATTACTAAAAATATAAGAAAACTTTAAATCATAGTAAACAAGAAGGGGTAGGTAAGTATCTAATGGTTGGTAATATTATGTAGTATGTATTATGACAAATCTTGAATATTTTAACGAAGTTTGTAATGAATGTTTTTGAAAATTAGATGTTGGTTCTGGAGGAAGAAGCCGACAGCAAACGTGACATCTTGCGGCAACGAAGATTAAATGACAAGCATTATTTTTACGACCGTGTTTTCGGAGAGAGCACTACTCAGGTAATAAAAAAATTTGATCGTATGTAAGTAGGTATGTACATTTACAATAAATATTTCTACCTAATCTTGTGTTGTAACTGTCCGGTAATTAGGAGGAGGTATACGAAGCGGTATGCAGTCCGCTAGTGGGCGATACGCTTCGAGGAATCGCCGCTGCGGTGTTTGCTTACGGAGCGACAGGCGCCGGCAAGACCCACACTATGACCGGACTCATGTCCCGCGCGCTCAACCATCTCTTCAGTTCTATAGCCGCCAGTGATCGACCGGAATCCTACGAAGTAAGTTACTACAGTAAATTTTCCAATCAGATACGATTATAAAACTGATGCTTTTTATAAATGAAACAACGAAAACGTAAACACTTTTACGTTATAATATATGATGATGAAAAATAAGTAATGAGATGCGTAAATAGGAATTGATAAGAAATAGAAATTAAACTTAGGTAATATTTGGGAATGGAGCCTGGAAATTAATAAAAAGCTGTAAGTCAAATAAGTAGATTGAAGAATGCTTTTATCCCAATAAGACGCATCACATGGAGGTATAAAGCACGTATTAAATTAATTCTTTATGATTCAATGACATGGATACAAGCTATGTTATCAGATTGCAAAATAGGACAGAATTCGTGCATTTACACAGCCGCTAAAGCACAATCCTCCTTAACGCAAATGTCTGTAATTCACAAATCCTGTGGTTTACGCTATGGTGCTTAAAATTTGCATACGTATCTTGCTTTATTCGAGGTCAGCCTGAAATGCACTTCTAAATTAACTTAACAACGGCTAGCCGGACACGACTCAACTTCCACTAATATATCGTGATTATCGTGCAATACTCATTATGAAATACATTCTTAATTTGTATGTAGATACGACATGACTTAACTTAATTAGTTAATATTTACATGAGTTTCAGACTTTCAGGACGTGCCGTGTCATGTTTTAAGCATAAGTTTATGTCATACATGCGCAATTATTGTTTATTTTTTTCATTTACACGTTGTAGGTAATAGATAAATTAAGTGATAAATAGTGAACATAAATCAGTAGACAGTAATTTACCTCGGGTCCATTACCATTGGGCGAGGTCGTTCCACTCTGTGCCATCATGTCAAGAGTGGAGAAAGCCTACAGATTCTATTGAATTATATGATTCATGCGGCTATCGTCAATAGACAATAACCAAGAGTATAATATATAATTACTTTGTTTTAAAATGTTTTGCCATATTTATTGTACACCTTCTGGTGTAACTACGTAAAAGAGTTATACAATATGTCTAGTAATTATGAGTACTTTCTATTTGGCGATAGTTATTAATTATTAAATAAATAAGTAGTCCTTATAAAATCAAACATCATTACCTACTACTAACTGTTTTACCGAAGCTCTGACGTCTCAATAAAACTATTTTCATTTCAACTTCCCACTAATATTAATTTTCAATAAATCGTATATTACAACAGCACTCGTGGACGCCATTGCCACAAAGAAAATTACAGAACCACCCAGACTGAGAATAGAAATCTAAATTCATCGTTTAAATGTGTCTCTACGAAAAATGACTCTACAAAAAATATTATTTTTTAACAATTATTAAATATTTTTTTTTATAAGACTGGAAATACCTTTATGTCCTAAATAAGGAAAGATCGTAAGAAGTTAGTCAAATATTACGTTGGTACCTAAATCATATAATTGATGTGTTTGACGATGTATTTTTATATTGATTAATCGTTCAAATAAATAATATAATAATCAAATTTCCATGTTATGAACATAAAAAATTTACATTACTATGATGATTTGTAGTTCTTTTACCTGTTACATTATAATTATATACGTAATGTTACATTATATAGGTACGTTCTAGTTTTTTTCGTAAAAGGAGACGTGCGTTCCCAGCTGTGAAACAATAAATGATTTTCGTCATGCCTTTGTTCGTGTCAATACGTTTCCGTTGTCAGGCATTGTAGAAGTCACCTAGGAAAGTACTGAGCTGATTTTCCCAGGATCAGAATGAGGTAAATATGCTAAGTCCTTTCGAATCCATCTTATCCATCAGCATGAACAAGTCTCACATTTCTGTAGCTTAAATGTGTCCGAGTGAATATTGTACCACCGTTAAGGCCTCGATAGAATCGAAGATAGGTAACACAAAACGCCTGTATACCCCTCGGTCTTTTGTATAACCTGCCGTTGCGTTTGCATTTGTGTCCATGGTAGGTACTGTAGAATTTTTGGAAACTGGCATGTTCGGGATTTATCGAAGCATTTTTAATTCAATTGAACGTTTATTTCTAATAATTTAAGTACCTGCCTACGAAATTGTTGTAATATTTTAATTTCTGTTTCGTGACTTATATTATGAATGCATTATAATTATCGCTGTGAGAAATATCAAATTAGGAATCTTACTATATAGGTCACAGTCACACTATTCATTAGGTAGTACCCTTGACCCAACCGACATTTCTAAAACGCTTACATTTTTACAACACCATGTGATTAGGACATTATTGTTAGAACGGTAATTTATCCAAAAACTTTGGAGCTGACTAATAAGCATATTAGGAACGGACATGTGTATAGGTAGATCGGAATTACGAGATAAATCGTATAAAACTTTCTAAACAGCGAACTAGCTGAAATCACCAATCACTGTCTGAACAATTACAGTTTTGTCGACTTCACTTCACTAACATGCATCAATATTATTATTTGGTCCTTAAATGTATTTGTACATTATATGCATGTATATAAAATACAAGCTGGTTGGTATGCATTAGTAATCGCACAATAATGATAAATCTAAAATCATTTTAAAACTAATTTTCTTCATTATAAAAACAAACACTCACTTAACCAGCTATCTGGCAGTGGTTTTGGTGATTAAGAGGGGGGTTGATCCGCCACCCCAGTACAAGGTCATTGCCTACGCGCGTACTTCGCGTGATTGACATCGGCGGGCTACCTACTACCATTATGTTATCACGCTTAATGTAGTCTATGTTAACACGTTCACTATTCCAGCAACAAGATATTTTTCCAATAAGTCACTTTGATTTGAACACAGCGGTCGTTAATACAAAATGACTTGTACGCAAATGTATAACATGCAAAATACGAGTACAATTAATTACTTTTTCTATAGATTTTCTTTTGGTAGTAGATACTCGTGCCTACCTACTTGAGGAGTAGTGATAAACCAATAGTTGAATTTCGATCTTCCGTTTCGATCCGTTCCGTTCGATCTCTCCGTGCACGGCATCTATACTAATATTATAAAGAGGAAAGATTTGATTGTTTGTTTGTTTCTTTGTATTGAATAGACTCCGAAACTACTGGACCGATTTGAAAAATTGTTTTTCTATATGATATCTACGAGTACATACATGAGGAAGGTTACAGGCTATCAAGCATTACTCTACTATTCTTAACGCGGGTGAAACCGCGTGGCACAGATAGTAATCAATAAAATTAGTTTATCACATCACTTGCTCTGTGGTGAAGGGTGTACATAATTGTTACATCATTTCTATATTAAACCATTCATAATACGAGTATTTAATGAAGGCCCCCCGATTGTGCCATTATTTGCATAGTTAGATTGGACCACTTAAATCCTATAGGATTAAAGTAGGTATTTATTACAAATCAAGCGACAAAATTAAATTTTCTTAAAATGCGTATTTCTAAAAAAATCACCAAAATGAAGTAGACGCGACCAACCTTTTTTTGTAGAGTGTTTCGTATTAAAGGAAGGCACGTGCTTGGCACGCGACCGTTTTAAAAGTACCTATTCTTCATTGTATTTTTTTACATTAAACAACCTCAACATCCATTGCGCAAGAACCAATCACTTCTTACGTTAAGGTAATTTGTCGTCTTGAATATTGATTTTCTTAGATCAAATTCAACTCAGATTAGTATGTGTTTTTCGTAGCTCATTATCGGGGCCACCGGCTCGGTTTCAAGATCATTTATTTTTTACAATGCGCCAATAACACCTTCATCATTGTTGTTTGATGTGTGCGGTAAATATTAAACAATTGCAAGTGAAGTTGCCTTGGAAGCAGACAAATGTGCTGGCGTTACGAAGGCTAAATCAGAGAATGAAGTGTAGGTATTCAGGGCCATTACTGAGACCTAATAGGCAGACATAAATATTTTACCTACCTATATATAGAAGATTATCGAATAAAGCCAGAGCTTACGATGAACAACTATTATCGACATGTTTTTCCTTAAAATAGGCCATCCTGACACGTTGATTACCGACTCTAACGTGTAGAGTACTGAAAAACATTTATATGGGAAATATTGCGCCTTTGTACTCCTAAGAATGTTATTTCTTCTAATTTGTTTTCTAAGAAAAGTTGGTAGGTGGGGGTTTTTACCTCATAATACTCGTAATTAGTATCACACTCTATAAGCTGTATGCTTGTTGTTTTTATTCTGTTCCATTGCGAGGCGCTATGGTTTTTTATTTAGCGCGGGCAAAAATTACTGGAAGATTCCAATTAGTAGCACCTTTCTTAACCCAATCGTTTCCTCTATTAGCGTACGAGTACATAAGCTGCACGCTATCAAGAGGTGAAAACATGACTGTTTTCATAACGAATTTAAGTAATTTCTTTCGAGTTATGTTTTCACTCTGTACAATTGGTTATAATATTTCATATAAATTGTTTCACTTACTTGGCAGGTAAAAATGTCGTATATAGAAATTTACAATGAGAACATACGCGATTTGCTCAACCCAGGAGCAGGGCCATTGGAACTACGAGACGAAGGAAGCAACGGTGCTCCAGTAGTAGCAGGATTAAGTGAGGTACATATAATATGTTCCGTATGTTATATTAAATAGTTATAATAATAATAAGTATGTTACATTAATGATAACAGTAGGTAGTTATGTGTGTAAAAGAAGTGGAAGCCAATTTTTCAAGAGAACTTCATGATATTTAGGGATATGAGCTATGTGCATTTGCATATATTATCTCAGGTGCGAGCAGCAGATGCTGCGCACGTAGCCGAGCTGCTGGCGCGCGGAGAACGTGCGCGCACCGCCGAGCCTACGCATGCTAACTTGCACTCATCGAGGGGACATGCATTGCTAAGGTAGTATTATTATTAAGTCATTATATTTATTACGAGCATTCAAATAAGTTTCATTTTCTAAAATCAAGACAAGCACCTACCATTTTGAAAGACTATAAAAATGTAAATATGCTTATATAAAATACAGAACTATATGTGTAATTAATTATATTCTATTTATGATTGTGAATAGACATTACACAATACAGTATAGATACTCTAATTTAAACTAACTTTAATTGTTAGCGTGTCAGTGAGCACGGCTGTGGAGGGTGGCACGCAGCGAGGGCGGCTGTTCCTGATCGACCTGGCGGGGTCGGAGCGCGCCGGGCTGCGCGCGCGCCGCCTTGAGGGCGCCCACATCAACCGCTCGCTGCTCGCGCTCGGCAACTGCATCATGGCGCTCTCTGGGGGTGCCAGGTTCTGTATACATCGTAATATTTTAAATTTTCCGTAAAAACTATTAACGGTTATGCAATTAACACAATCTGATCGATATCACCGGGATGACCCTGGATCTTTATCCATAACCACAAATAGACCACGCGCGGACTACCGTTAGTCATTACCTACGCAAATTTTAATGACCAAACGACCAATCCGATTTGACCCATTGATAACGTCTTGATTAGTATTGACGTGACGTTTAGCTTACTGATTTTTATTCCAAAAACTCGATCCGTCAAAATTAAGCGCGCTATACTCGTAGCTGTAACATAAATGTGTGGTTGGCCTGGGATCGCGTCAGGTACGTGAACTACCGCGATTCGAAGCTGACGCGGCTGCTACGCGAGGTGCTGGGCGGGCGGTGCCGCACGGCGATGGTGGCGCACGTGGCCGCCGGCGCCGCGCACCGCGACACCACGCGCTCCACGCTACACTACGCGCAGCGCGCCGCTACTATCACCAACCGGGTAACTTTAGTTTTCTATCATAGTGCGATCCGAAATCCTCCAGGCGTCTACCCATAATGCTACTCATAGGTAAAAATACGAGTATTTCACTCGCAGAAAATATACCACAAGTTAGCTATGTATCTCTGTTTCGTAGCTGCAATGGATTCGTATAGGTACATAGAGACGATTTAATCATACACCCCGACCGAAAATTTAACGGTCAAATATTACAAAACACCACACAAGTCATCAAAATGAACTTAAAACACTAAAGTTACACATAGTTAATAATTTGTTATTTATACATTATATTCTAAAGGAGTATCAAATTAATTTACATAAAATAAATTGTATAAATAAAAATACATCTACAGTCTTATCTTTGCCTAATAAAACTCAAAAATATATTACGTCCCTATTGATGCTACGGGAAACGTAGAACTAGGATTTCAGGAAAGAGCTTGCTACATGCCGTAGACATTCGATCTCTCGTAGCATTTCGGGCTAATGTGTTTTGATTCGGAATTCGATTTACCTACAGTATATTAAATGACGTGTTGAGATAACATAATAGTATGCGCTATACGTATACTATACGTTAAATATTAACGTATGTATTTGTATACTTATTAATAATTTTTTTGTACATAAAACACTTTATTCAGATAAAATATTCATGTACCATATAAATTGTATTTTTTTATATACTACTTTAAAATTTTATTTGATACGGTTTAGGTAGAACGAGAGTTAGTGCAAACTCCTATGCATTTGTCGCAATACCGAACAGTCATTAGCGAGCTACGGGAAGAGATAGCGCGACTCAAAACTAAAATGAAAGATGAACGTTCAAGGTAAAATTGTAATTATTTTATTTGTTGCAAACCATATACATAAACAATGTATTCCATATTAACACTTTAGTGTTTATTTTAAATGTCAATTATCAAGATACAGATAATTGTTACAATTTTGACACTTCGGTGTCTAAAATTAGAAATACGACTGTGTAAATAGAATTTTTATAAGGCATAAAAATTTACATCTATAATAATAATTACTATGTTTTCAAGATTCTTTTGAAATTCAAATAAATCGTCAAACTTCTGTGTTCCACACTGAAGCTTTTTTTCTGTATAATCCTCTAAACATGGGTAACGATTTGATCTTAGTCCTT
>DWQK01000378.1:0-21771 GCA_018231225.1 Noctuana stator
CCCTCGTACGCAAGAGCACTTCCCGTTCACGCAGTGCCCATGTCCATTGCAGTCAGGAACTTCACATTCGTCGTGTCGCAAAGAACACTCCTTGCCTTTCCATCCAGGATTGCACTGGCATTCTCCGTTAATGTATTCACCGCGCTGGCTGCACAGTACTGGACACACGCCTGAAAGAATAAATAAGGAAAGAAAATTTACAAATTCGTTCTTGTTAAGAATGTTTCCATTGTTTTAGATCTGTTGTCAATGTAACCATACGTACTTTCACTACAATCGTCCCCTCCAAACCCTGGCTGGCACTGACAGTGTCCCATGAGACATTCCCCTTTACCGGAGCAGCCGTTAGGACAATTATGAGTCATGTCTTCGGCTACTATAGCTATGAACGAGATTTCTTGTGGATCGCCGTCATCATTGTACAACGATAAAAACCAGTGTCCTTGCTCCATATAATGAGTTACTTCTTTTTTTACGGACGGCTGAAATAAAATATTCTTGTTATTGAAATATGTATAATGTATAAATCATATCATAGAGTACATTAATTAATCAAAGAGTACTTACGTGTGATGCCCTTGTAGTTCTAGCTTTGAAGCCACTGAGGACTTCCAAAAAATGGTATTGCGTGTGCGTAGGTAATGCGTTTCTTCTTGCGTAAACACCTATTGAAGCTCCTCTAGGGATCATGTAGTCGAATTTTACATAGGATGCTTCTGATTGATAGAACTGCATATTCCAGTAACTATATGGAGGGATTTCTTTTGATAATTTTTCACCTAAATTAATTTGTTTGAACGTCGTCCCATCAGGTGGGAACGACTGCGCTGGGAATGTTCTTGCACCTATAACATGTTATATTTTTAGTTCAAAGTCAATTTAGAAACTAAACACATTTTCAAAATTTATCATGCGTGAGATGTGATGACATTTTAATAAAATCTAGTATACTTTATAATAGTGATTTAGCATGCCTACTAATCTTAAAATTTTCTACACCAAACTACTTTTCTACATCTATAGATACATGTGAATAGGTTAAACAATAACGCGCATGCTTTCGAATATATATAAAAACCAATCTTCCCCATATTTCCATCAACATTACCCATTGATATACATGCATGTTAGTTTGTTAGGTTTTATTTCAAATGCTTTACGTGAATAACCCTGTTGTAAATGGAGTTCGGTGATCATTAGTATGTTACCATAACGCTAATTCAGAGACCTGACCTTCCAAAATAAGAATCGGTGGAGGTATTATTTTCGGACATACACATTTAGGCATGTCAGTATTCGAAATTATTTCTCGTTCAGTAGTTGAATCTTCTGTTGAGGATATGTCAGTAGTGGAAGCGATTTCTTCCGTTGTCAGTGTAGAATTATATACTTCAGTAGTCACGAACGAGTTCATTTTGTCTGTTATAATATTACTTGTTTCGGTAGACACATAGTCATCTATAGTACTTTCAACTTCCGTGACATATGTAGAAGATTCATTATTCTCAACATTTTCAGTAAGTTTATCAGGATAGTCTACGTAAATGTCATCAATAGCACTACTACTTTTTTCGCATATCGGACAAGAGCATTCACAACTACCTCCCCATTCAGTTTCTGGTATCTCTTGTGCTTTTGTTGAAGCTTCAATCGTCACTGGCTTATTAAAGTTTGTTGGCACTGTGGGTTCTGAATCCATGGGGGTAATTTTAACAGAGGGAATTTCATTCGTATCCCCTACTGTAGGTACGGTTACTGTTAATGAATATAAAGGTTTATAAGAATAATTATCTGCACCATCTGATGAGATGGTAAGATTAATCAAAACATGTTTGGCGTTAAGTACAGCATCTGGAGATTTTGTCTCTTTAGCATTTTTTCCAGAGTGAGGCTCATCAGTTATAATGTTTTTCTCAGTTGTTGTGCTTGTATTATTTACAATAAGATTAGTACTAGCAACACTCGGTGACGAATGTGTTATCGGTACGACATGCTCAGTTTCAAGGAAAGGTTTATGTGTGGTAACAAAATTGGCATATTCCACTGCCGTTACTTTATTAGTTAGAAGGGTGTCTGTGACAGTAGCAGGTGATTGAGTTACTAATCGAGAAGTAATTGTCGTTTCAATATTACGAGAAGTGGTGTCTCTATTGTAATGGAACTTTTCAAGATCTTTTTCCATTTCAGCGGAGTCATTCGAAAAAATGTGTAATTCTTCATTAACCTCGTTTAGCCGTGTTAGTAGTTTTAAATATTGAAGTTTTTGTACACCATATGAGTAGATGGATGGAAATGCATCGCTTTGCATATCATCAGGGTCATATTCGATGTTACTGTTTTCAAGTTCAGTGCTTTTCTTTTTAGTTACAACCTTAGGTGGTTGTCCCATGTGATCTTCCTTTTCCTTTTTATTGACATTTTTAATAATTTTTGTATTTACACTCATTTCCCTTACAGCCATTGTTGCGACTGTTGTATCATTATCATTATTATTTTTGGTTATAGTAAGCGTCGTTGTATTGGTTAGATCACCGATGTTAGCTGTTATATTACTCACATTGCCGGACACAGAAGCATTGTTATCAACCTTTTTTTCCTTCTCCATTAGAGTAGTGTGGGTCTCTTCCGAAGCAGACACACCATGCACTAAGCTAACAGTGGAAAGAGAAGGCGTAGTGATTAACTCATGCATATCTACAGTAGCGGAAGAATCCATGGAAGAAACAGAAGGTGGTTCGGAAGAAGCATGCCCATCTACACTTCTACGATGGCGCGAGTGACTTTCTTCATTACCTGAGCCGGAAGATGTCGAGCTTTGGTGCGGCCTGCTTACTAAAGACTTATTACTTGAATCGAGCGTCGTAGCTTTTGACGCAGAAAACTTATCAGATGAATCACCAACTATAACTGTACATGGTTTGTTCTGATATGACCAGTTATCAGTGAAATAGGACGCTGTAAACAAACCAAGTTCAATAAAGATCAGAACGAAAAAATGGCAGCTGACTGTTTTAAAAATAATATGCAATGCAACATGAACAATATTAAGAGACACAAAAAATATTTAAATAGATAAGTTAGATTCTGGCTGCATTAAATTAATGCGTTTTAAATTATGTACATTGAAGCAACAGGTTAAAATTTTGAAAGCTGAATTTGTAATTAATGACCTACCTGACATATAAGAGGCGATGGCTAAGAGTAGAACAAACAGCATAATAAATACTATCGCAGTGCATCTCCAAGAGCACCGAGACGAGAGGCCTTTTCTGAAGTGGAAACGGGAGGCGGCGGGGGGGAAGTGCGTCGCGCGGAGGTTGTTCCTCACGGGGAGGACGGGCACGGGCGCCCCGAACGCCGGATGCCGGTCGCTTCGATCCATCCTTTCCAGAGTACTCTTTTCTTGCTTTCCAGGACTACTACACGATGAGTTCGATTTGTAGTCCATAGACGGATTCTTTTGGATATCCCCTGTAAACGAATAAATGTTGCTAACTTATAGGACTAACGGAGTACAGTGTGTGCTATACGAGTATAATCCAGAGACAATAGAGCACCAAGACATTACCTGAAGGCACGTAGAAGTTTCCAGAAGGGGTTCGCACCAGACACGAGGGCTCGAAGTCCGAGAGGTCGGCTGGGTTGCCAGTGATGCGGCCGTTCAGGCGAGACATGGTCGGATTTCGCGGCGGCACATCAGGCGGAGGCCGGGAGCCTTCGAGCAGACAACCTGGGGACAAATATAAATAGTTATTAGAAATATGACATTTCTAATTTTATGCAGAAGTAGTAGCCACGTAATAAAACTTAGAAGGCAAAACATTCATTATTCTGATATGCTTTACATTTCTTTTTAATTAATAATTTTCTTATAACAGAAATCCGGTAACAGGTAAATTTTGTAGATAATTAATTAGAGATACTCGTGAAATTTAGCAGATTGTAATTCAATTAGGGCTCCACCGATAGTCTGTAAACAAATAACAGAGTACCGGCTATGGAAATGGATCAAAGATCGCGTGTTTCGGCAGTTAGTTAATAAAGGAAATATATTAGATCGGGAGCTATTGCTCGAACCGCGGGGCGCGGCGGAGGCCTCTCCCATAGCTAATATAAGTTAATGGAAAATCGAAGTATTATCTCCTACCCCCTGCCACCGCCCGACCGCCAGCCAACTTTTGATCCTCGACAAATTTTAAGGATTCCTTCGAGCGTTAATTAATTTATTGTAGCGGCCGATGTAGCCGCAAGAAAACTCAATTAATTTTAAAAGGGTTTTTGTGTTGTTTTTTTTTCGGCGATCGCCCTCCGTCTCGCGGAAAGAAAGCGCGGTTCTCATTTCGTCTCTTTGAAGCCGCCCCTTACTGGCGTTCTGTTCTGCAGTAATTAGAAAGTAATGAATTTACTACCGCATTCCCCAAATGAAAATAACGGTCGCTGTAAGCTCGCGCTTTGTGCTCATACGCGAACAATACAAAGCGTCTTATTATTTCGCAACGAACAGTCATTCTCAAAAAATGAAATGTCATACAATACAAAATTAGATTTAACGATACCAACAATTTCATTTAATTGAAACACGTTTGTGAGTGTGATTTCGTTTTGTCATATTAAGGTCAATTGGGGACTTTTTCGTTTCAATTAATGAGAAATTTAAGTAATGAGATGTTGTGGCAATACCAAATTGTGTTACATGTTTAATTTGATTACAGTTTTTATATACTTATTTTATTGTGAACTAGCTGAAGTCAGTGACTTTGTTCGCGTGTGAACTGATAACCTTTAGAAATAGAAAAGTACCTAGTGGTGTAGTGTAATACATAATATTATATTAATAGTATTTAATCATTTCTATTTTGTACACTATACCTAATGTTGCATATAGCAGTGTTTAAATAGATGTTGTCATTATATCTAACAGGAGTAGGCATGAATAAAAATAATGTGTTGTATGTATGTAACACAATATTAAACACAAAATATCTATTACATCCAGTAACAAATTGGGTATATTTCATTAGCATACATTAAACGGTCCGTAAGCACAGCTTAAATACGGCAATTTATTTGGGGTCCCATGAAGCAAGACGGGAGCACTAGCGTCGATCCGTCCCGACAACCCCGACTGCCGCCTAGTTGCCGCCAATGAAAAACTGAATCACTGAATCCCTCACCTAATTTAGGAGGACAAGTATAGTCATTAATACACACGTCACTCGCCGTCCTACTACAAAATGCGGCCCATTTATATCTCTTCTCGGGGAGTGAGAATTATGGTAATCGGACGAATCGTGTCTTTTGTCTGTAATGGCGGGTAATTACCGAGGCACCTCCCGGGGACACTTCGTCTCCTGGAGAGGGCCCTGGAGCACGAGAATTCGACACTCGTTAACCGAATCGTCTCAACTTTAAAAGGGAACGCGATTTTGAACGGCGCCGTGGGATTTGTCGCCGGTCGAACTCGTTTTTTTAGACATTTCACGAAAATTGCCTCCGTCCCCCGCTATCCGTATTGTTTACGCAACGAAATCACAGTTTGCTTTTTGTTTTACATCCGACCCGGACTTTCGTCGCCCGGTTTTACCGCCCATATCATTTATTGACGTGTCTCCGCTATGCATAAAACTGAATAACAAACAGACGGATCCCACTATCCGTATTCCGGTTCGTTCGTTTTTATATTTTTCAAGCCATCTGGCATTTGCTCTCCTGCTTCCCGGAGCCGATCCTTTTCCTACGGAGCCGACTCGCTTATTTATTAGAAGATAAAGGGGGTATGTTTCGGCTCATTTGCGGTCGAGCTCGGCCCGATCTAACGTGATTTCTTATTGGCACCGAGGAAGTAGCAGACGGCGCTCGTAATAGAGAACCTGCTGAATTAGAGGCGTGAAATCCCCACAAAGTTAGCTAATTCGATCTCTACTCGTATAACATTATTTCTGATAAGATATTACTGAATTTATCGGAAGTTACTCAAGGTAGATGTGAGTCGCGTAGATCGTTAGCTGTAGCCTGAACTTCATAAGATGAAATAGGGCGTTTATTTACGAGGTTTGCAGTCAAACTGTCAAACATATATCTCTTTCAAGTTGTTCCATAACTCGAGACGTTGATGTATGAGAGCGCACACTCGGCCCCGTCACTAGCCCGGTAACTGGATACATTTAGGCAATCTCACATCCAGAAGACGCCGCCGCACACGTGCCGACAATCTTAAACTCGTTATCTGAAACGTTTTGGGAGCAATTTAGAATTTAGCCCTTCGATCGATCGCAATGCCAGTCGGTGCGAAATACTAATTTGTACACATTTATGTCGACGTCGTATCATATTTGAACAACAAATAGTTACACGCGGCGGAACACTCAAGTCATACATTCTGAGAACCAATTCGCCAATTTCGATTTTAAATTTAGCACCGAAGTTGCGCGGGGAGCTCCGTGCAATATTTATATGAGAGAGCAGCACCACGATTTATAGTTGGGAAACAATCGCGAACTTGGTCCGGCGTCGTTGTGACTTCGTTTTAATTAGTACCCATTCATCGTGGAACAATTGAGTCCTCGAACAAATCCATTATCGGGAACTTTTCGATAGTCGAAAGAGGTGTATTCAAAGTTTGCGATTGTGATGAGATCGGACGGGATGCCGCTTTCTGGATCGAACATTCCGATGCTGCGATCTATCCTGCGAGAATTCTTTACAATTACATTAACAATGACTTCAGTTCTTTTTATGCACACATACATATCATTTTGTATATTACTTAGGTACAATTTTATTATATCGTATGGCATATGGCTTCAATCCGTGACTCATAAAGGAGGTTTCCAAAGCAAAACAGCTGCTCATGCTGCCCAATGAGTCGTACACAAATAGACCATTAGACTTAATGTAAATCTATACGTTGGGCAATGTATCATGTCAAGTAGCGCCCGCCGCTTGCCGCACTGATAAGATTACTAGACAAAGGAAGTCCACCCATATCACTACCACGACGACCGCTAAATGCGAACCTTCATTTACTACTCCTAAACGGCGCAAAGCAATTCTCAAATTTAACGCCAAGGTCGTAGAGTCTACAGTACTTCTTTCGGTCTTTATTAGTGTAGTAACGTCAACGTCTGCTTCGTTAAAGGACAGTCAGCTTTATTTATGTCGACATACTGGCAATGTTGCCTTATTTGTTGTCGCCGTTTCAAGTAGTAGAGGGGTTAAAACCAACCGAAAATCTTAACCAATAGAGTTGAATTTGAGTTGCTCTTAAAGGTTTCAAGTGCTCCTTGATATAGAACATTGGGCTTTTTGCAGATGATTTTAGAGGCGTTTCTTCGCGGTGGGCTCGAGTGCCCGGCGGGGTGGTTTCCTGGCCCGATAAGGAGACGATGTTGTCCAAGTCGGTACGTCACGCGACCTGCACTAATTTATGTTGTTGCGATTCGAGATATGAACTCAGCGGACGCCACCTTGCACCAGTGGCGAGACTTTTTGTGGGTCGTTATGTTAACGAGTTGTCTAGCAAAACAAAGAGACATTCCCAATTTGCATACCACATAGACTGTGCCTACTTTGTTTGAATGTATAATTGAGTATGTTTTGAAACTGAAAAACGAGGAACTTAGTTACTTTAAAATTATTATAGATAGATTATAAGTCAGAAGACAGTCTATTTATTTACATTACGAGTATATGCTAACATGTAGTAATGGAAAAACCGTAATTGTTTTGGTATAAGTTATTATAAGTTTCAGGTTATTGATGACGAGAACAGCGAAGAGAATGTTGAACACCAAAGCAAATATAATCACAAAGTTAATATTAAATAGGAAGCTTCAATCTTTTAGCTCCAAGAAAACCGGGGTCGCCCTTTCATTAGTGTTTACGAGTAAATAAAGAAAAAATAAACTGACGGACGAAGAGTCGATCACGTTGCCACGTAACTGAATATTCTCTAAGTTTCAACATCTGCTAATGGCCGAAACAATGCCGCGCCACCATTAATCTCACTATCTCATTGTACATATTTCTTTGTCTAAATCCATTAAATTAATTACGGCCATTCGAGGAGCGGACTCCGTATTTATTAGGCTCGTTATCATTCATTGCATCTTTCGATAGCGAAGTGGCCGGTGAGTTTGAGGAGTTGCCTTGATAGATGCTCGAGTTACATGAAAATGGGGAGCCAAATTAGCTGTCGGTAGAAGAATGCAGTTACGGCCGTGACTGATTCCCGTCGCCGGATTTCAAGGGGAGGCGATTTGGTGCGACAAAGATACATAGGTGTCATCGGGCACGTCGATAAGGGAGCGCCAATTGGGAAATTCCTCGCGATATTGGACGAGGTGCGAGTGGAGGCCTATGCGTTGTATTTATTACGGAGCTTTATCAAGATTTGCCGAGCGAGGAAACACGAGATGCGGAAGGAGAGTGGCTTAATACAATGTAACATTAGATTAGATTTGTCACATTACTATAATAAGCAATAATACTCAGATTATATGGACGTGACATACAATTTAATGACACGTACATACATTACCACAAAAATTAAAGTAAAGTAGCAACCTGGTAATAGGTAACGAACTATTCCGTGAGTTAGAACACTAATTTAATTGGAAACAGTGTACCGCTACCTCATTACGTTAAACAAACGCTATATAAAGTCAACGTGACTGGAGAACACACAAAGGGACGTTTTAAAGCTGCCAATCTGAGCCGCAAAACATTTGAACAGGATAGCGACATCGTGGGCGAACGCACCTACGATTTAAACGATTTGATTCGACCTACCTTCAGATGCCTGATAACCGACAAAGACCGGCTTCATTAACCTTTACCCGTTGAAAGCATTAATTACACTTAATAGAAACAAACAAAACTCGAACAGATAAATGGACTGAGATAGTTATTTAATTGTCCCATCCGAACTGCCGAGGAACGTCGGGGATACAATGGGAGATAAAGAGTTGTTTACGGGACGAGCGACTGCTACTGGAGATTGAAGCTGGAAAAATCCAATTTCTATTGCCATTGTAATCTTCGAGTTGGTTTATGGTAGCAACAATTCTTTGTTACATTTAGTTAGTGCCACTTTGTCCAACAGACGCCGGGCGAGCTGCTTAGTGAACACATACGTTACATTTTCTTTATATCTTTGTAAAAAGTAATTGGTATTAAAAAGGAATCGTGACATTTTTTATGTAGGTACGAGTATATTACCAATATTGTCAGAGTAAACAAGATTTACAACAAAATTTCAATTATACCTATATAGCATCGCTATTGTTATCCACGCGTTGTACGCTGTTATCCACGAGACAGAAGTTGTGTAAGTAGTCGTTTTATTTTGACGGAACAATTCCTAATTGAGAATCGCTATTTCGTCTTAACTTTTATCAAACTTTCCCTTTCTTATCGCGTCCCCCTTCTAACGAACGATTCGCAAACGAGATCGTGAATACAGATTAATGTTTTGTATAATTGCTTCAACAACAATGTAATTTGCAATGAACAATCAGCGTTGAATCGAGAAACGGCGCGAATATATCACGCTTCATTATCTCTTCCTGACAGCTGGAATCTGAGAGAAGGATAAGTAAGGTACGACTAGACTGAATTTATATACCTACTGTCTATAAAGTTACAAGCTTGTTAGACTTTGCAAATATGTACAAAAGTATCCATATTCAACGGTACGCTGTTCAGGGTCAAAATGTATTAAATTTCTGTAAGGCTCCACCAATTTCGGTCTCCAAAATAAAAACGCATTAGGCGTAAATGAAATATGGTGTCTTTTTACTGTCTTTTACATTATGGAATGGTAGGTAATGTTTCAAATATCTTAATCCACAGAAAAGTAAGATTCATGATCCTGTCACGGGGTATCGTTAGCCCAAAACGTTTCTGGAAGACAGAAGCTACCGTCTTGCGTAACTGCTCGGATCTGATATGCATGGGACGGTTCAAACGGCGGAGACACGTCAAGTGCTGCCGCGAACCCGGTCATATTTCCACCGCTTTTTCGCCAAACACGTTTGATAGAGATTGATGATCGGTCACCCCTCGCCCCGCGACCATTGAAGCTTACGCGATTACCCCGCAAAGGGGATTCCAATATATCCAAATTTAGATCGTGATGGACGTTTCTTACGCGGATAACTATCCTGATAATCCCCGCCGTATCGCGTTAAGTAATCGATTACACGTTCCGATGCTTCGTGCAAGGCCATTTAGTTTTTATAACTTTGTCGATTCCGACTATTAGGTAGGTACGTAGGTTTGTAATGATATGTATTCCTACATTAAAATTTTTCTTCTGTATTGTTATACTTTTTCATGTTTCTATTTCGCCAAAAATGACGAAAATCAATGGACATTTCAGAGCATATTCATAAGTGAAGGCCCGTTGATAGCACTCGTATGTATATGTTCTGCTCTTAATACCTGGGGCTTTCAAATTCGTTCATATTTATTGGACTGTGTTCCATTTCACAGCCGTATTGTTTTATTGCATTGTGCTTTTATGGGTCACTAGTGTTTTGTAACAACGTAAATGTCAGTGCTTTTAATAACTTTGAGCGCAATTAAAACGTATTTCCCTTTTTCTTTCGTAATTGTGTGTATTTTAATAAACAAGGCGATCCTGTAAAAACTTACCGTGCCTTTTAAATACAGCTCATAAAGTGAGTGTCCCTTTACTGCCGCACTCACCCGAAAAGCTTGTTTTATGTAACGAATATTTTACCAGTTTTAAACGAGGAGAGACAAAAAAGGTCCCTTAAAATATGCTGTCGGACATTACAAAGGCGCAATTCGATCCGCCATTATCATCGGGTAATTAGTCAGGTTTTTAAATATTCTTATGAAAAATTCGTGCCTCGTAAAAAATATATATTGTCGCGGTTCGTGGCGTTGCGCATTTGTCACCGCGATGCACCGCCGCCATCTTGAACCTGAAGAGGTATTCGACACCGGCTGAGTGGCTCATTCACGCCAAAGACAAGAGTCGTTATTATAATATCTACTGGAAAAGGGCGCACTTTCCGTGCGTAATTGGCCATGACACTGTAAAAATAATTTTTCGGTCTTGAGGCGCTGCAGTTAATACCGAACGTTATCGGCGATATTCTCAATGCAACATTGCTCATGCGGTTACATGCGGTGTTGCCAACACTAAAAGGTGATTTTAGCATGTTTTTAGAGGGTGGGGTAATATGCGTTGATAACCATAGGCAAATGTTAGGGGTCGGGTCGAGAGTGCTCAATTGCGGTAAAATCATATCGGGTAAGAAATAAATCATCAAGTTTCACGGCGCCTCGGGACGGCTTGCGTTACGCCCTCATTTGTTATCTGCATTTTAAAATAAATGTCGCCGCGTAGGGACTGACGTGACATTGACAGGTGCTCGCTGTTGCGTGCGTTCTTTTGTACACGCGCGCGATCGTTCTGATTTAGATTAATCGTACGACTTAACGACTGACTGTCCGTACTTGTGCAATCTAAAGGGAATAAGTAAAATATTAAAAGGGTAAACGTAAAAGGAATACGTAAAATGAATAAAAAGCAAGCAACTAGTGAAATGACTTCCAAAAAAAAATTTTAACTGCCGATATCGAATCATTGTGATCCTCCTTCTTTGACGATTCTGTGTGTACTATTAAATAAATAAAAACAGGTATAATTAAAACATCAGTCATAATAATATGTCACATTTTGTTACGAGTTCAATATTATTACTGTAAATCTAAGGTTGGATTTAGCTTTGCACTTCCTCTTAAGTATGAAAAAATATTTCCTTAAATATTGCCTTTCGAGTCGGCAAATCTACAGCGAGTTCACGCTGTAGATTTGCTCTTCTGTCCCGACACTTTGCAGTCTCGGACCCGGATGTATTCGTCTTTATGCCAAAATAGATGTGCATTAGAGAGGGTATCTTCAAGTTTTTGTGCTAGTTTCCGTTAGGGTTGGCATCGCGATTAAACGAATGTCATTTTGATTTATACGCGCAATTACTACACATCACACACCCCCGGATGCTGCGGTTATGGCGATTCATTTGAGAGATTACAAGGGGTTGGATCTGCGGGAAGGAGACGGCTATGCACCTTTGCTACGCTAAGAGATGGACACCTCTTCTATTTCCTAGCGGTTTCATGGTACCAAATAGGGAAAACTCGATCTTAAGCTTGTAAGAAAAAGTCGGAGAAATCAGATTACCTAAACTTACCTTCAATTAATTTATAAGTCTAAATTTTACTCACACCGCTATTACAAAGTGTGGAATGGGCGAAATAATCTTTGCAATAATGTTGTGTTACTTTATGCAAGCAAAATAGATAGGTACATACATAAATTGAATGTATCCAGTGAAAGTAAACATTGTTATCACAAACAAGTTATGTACATGTTTGGAACGAAATTATTTATAGAGTATCAGTCTAATCAATCACATGTTGTATTTTGTTTTAATGTATTTGTTCCGACATCATTATTATTCGTGAACCTACAGGCAATTTATTTGTTTTCGTGTTTGTTATCCATCTACGCGTACGTTGGTATTAAGGAGGATGTATTTTACTCGTTTGACAGTCAAAGGCCATATAGTTTACTTGTAATTTTATTAGTGGATCGCAGAGATTTGAACCGCTTCAGGCAAGTGAAGTGAACGGTATTTCTAATAATGATTGCGAATAGAAATACATGTTTATTTATGAACTGATTAGAATAAAACAAAAACTAAATGTTAAGCTCACCACAATGCTTTTTTTTAAAAGGGCTATCAAATGAAACCGACACACGCTAGCAAACCGACAACAGGCTCTGGGAAGGTCTGTAAAAGTTTTGTCGATTCTAAATTACTGCTATGGCTTATAGTTCTACATTGTAGCACTGCTATCAAAAATGCTAATGTTAAAAAGATAAACGGGAACGATTGTACAACAAAAAGACGGCTTACAAAACACCAACGTAAAGGCGTCGACAAGGGCTTGTTTATAAAAAAACTTACAGTGTCCTTACCATGTCTTGGATCAATGTCTTGCACAAACAATGAAATATACCACGCGGCGACCATTCCAACTGCAGTTCTAATACGAATGGATAAAGTTTAAAATGGAAATGAGCACTACGAAATGACAGATCGACGTATGGTCAAGGGGAAAAGGTCGTTGAAAAATGGAGGTCCGGCCAACGGGACGTTTTTAAAATCCATTTATAAATGTAAACGCGGTTGCCCCAACACAGGGCGCCGGTCCCACGACCCGGGTTTAGGGCTGGTACGAGTGGATAGATAAAATAACTGAGCGCATAGAAAACTAGAAGAATTTTTTTTACATGCAACAAATGTAGACTATGTTAGACTATGTTAGACTAACTGATGTTATATGGTCATTGCGACCCAACGTCAAATCTTAAACAACTTAATCCACTTGCCATCTGGTGGCCGGCATGTTCATTTGTCACATACCTAAAATACCTTATAAAATAGTATTTTCGTTACTAAGCAATAGTGGAGGTTTTTAAAATGATCTGTGAGCTCAATTCGTGTCACATCCCTGTCCGAGACCCACTGTGGTCACGATCCCGATCATCCATCGCGCGCAGGTTTTTAAGGAAAGATCGCCAGATGACACAATGCGATGGCCCGAATCCATTTCGGGGTGATAATAGTTTTTCCCGCGCCGTACGTTTCCCGGGATGTAAATGTGTTTGCATTTCCTCTATTGGCTGTTATATTAGCGTTACACATGGTCGTTACCCCTTTTCAGACGTTTCAGCCTCCTACCAACTATGAATTGATAACAGGCCCTTCGACTTAGGGCTTCTTCGCTTATGATTCTTCTTATCTGGTCAGATAATTTATATAAATGTAAATTTTTTTACGATTATACTTTGTTAAAGAAATCTATTTGCGTCAGAAAAGCTAAGTATGGATATAGTTTAAGATGACATATCACATTTCTTCGTGAACGTCAATTAAAGGACAGGCAGGTGGCTGTATAAAAGCGTGATGTGTTATGCTCATACGTCACGCGCGCCTCCGGTGGTGTCGGCGGTACATATTTGATGCGGACGTAAAGGATTGATGACAGCTCGATGGCGCGTTTTTTCGTCCGATCGGACACTCCATTTGTTATTCGATATATTTTGATGTACGGCCAAGCCAAAGGTTACGGTAGATATCGATTAGAAACATTTATTCATAAGCAAAACATGTATGATTTTTATATGCCTGCCTATAGGCATTTTATGGCCCACTGCCGGGCACGGGTCTCTCCGCACAACTAACAAAGACCTAGTCATAAAGATAATTTCTTTATATTATTGAAAAATTTAATACAGATACTGCATGCACCAATACTAATAATACTACTCGTAATACCTATTGATTTTATAAAGCACGAAGCTAAATTGGTATTTCGATTGAGTGAGCGATACGCTAATGCATACCCCATATCGCCATGCCAACCGACCAGCAAAATGCAACGATTTTATGGAAGTGGTCAGCTAAATAAAGCCGCACATCCGTATATTGGTATTGGCTGCAACTAAGTGGTGGTATACGAAAATACTGGCGAACAATTTGAGCGGCACTCCCGCACCGTTTGCGTCATGGTTCAAAACGTTCATTTACTAGTAACTTCCTATTTACATGCTAATTTCTTTCTACATGCTATTTTTACTCCAAAACATTCCTCAAATATTTTCAAAGCTACTGTTTCCAGAGTTTTAAATTTCATGAATTAATAATACCCACACATGTAATAGGTTAACAAATAAATTATTGTAATTATTAAGATATTTTTTTTGCAAGCTAGTCACAGGCTCACGATTATAGCCAAGTTGAAAATAGAGCAGCGGGTTCAAACTGCGCGCAACAATCCATATTATTAGTGATTACACGCTAAACCAATCACCATTTCGTGTGTGAAATTCCGAATCAGTTCCACGTCGTGTCGCCTGAACTGTTTTAAATAAATAAGTAAGTAAGGCTACACATTCATAACTGCAATTGGAATCAATATTTCCGTTGTTGCCATAGCCATAAATTATGTATTTTATCATTCCCCATAAGTACAAGAAAATTGATATTAATGGAGTTCTCTATAAAAAATAAATAGATATTCAATATTGCACAGCCTACGAGTATACGAGGTCTGCACCACTGCTACCTAAGTAAAGTATTTACTACTTACTATGGCCGCCATAAATTTGACGGTTTATTATACATTATCATTAGCGAGTGTGTTCTTCATTTTAAAGTACAGCCGTGCAAATAAACAAATCAAATGAACATACAACGCAAATAAACAACGCACGCAGAAAACACGAAAATGGAGATAATTAGATATTTTAAAATGCAAAATAAACAATCCATTCGCGGTAATAGCGGCGGACGCCATACGAAAGAGAAAATAAAACGCCTTGTTAGACGTAATCCAGTGGCTAAATAAAGGCCTGAGTTATGACGGCCACCGTGTGGATTAAAATGGATTTTTTTTCATAAAAATGGGCAATAACCGAGCGGAGAGGGTATTCCCAGGGGACACAGGGTTCCGTTCGAGGAATTTCATTACTCCCCCTGACCGTAACGCCTCTGCACTGTTCAGACGCCACTCGATAAGTACACTGCAATTGATTTTAAGAGCTTGCATCATTGATTCTTAATTTATTTATCTGTGGCATACTACTTCAATTATTATAAACGCTCACTTCGATCCTTCAATATACAGCGCCAATACATTTAACTAAATGAAGAACGATATTAGATTGAATTAATAAACGAAGATACAAGAGTGTGGCACGTATAAAGGTAATTATTAGGAATTTCCCGAAGGTATGCGCGGGATACGTGGGAAGCACAATTACGTTAAGGAAATTATAGTTAATTAACCTACATACCTACAACAAAAACATCCAGAAATAAGACGGGAAACCGCGGTGTTGCCAGCGTAGAGGCGCGGAGTGCGTTCAGAAATTCACGAAATAAGTAATAAAGAGGGAATCAAAGAAAACACCTCCGAGGATTTGTAATAAAACTAATGTTACTTCAAACCATCGTTAATTTCCTTTTGTATAAACACATCAAAGGAAACGGTCTATTACAATGTTCTTAGTCTATTCATCAGTTTGTTAACTAAGAACTTTTTACAGTTTAAGCGATTAGGCATGATTGTTGTCTTATTTTTAATTTTAAGTATTATGATCGGTACGAAAGAAATAGTATAGTAAAAGTAAGTTTTTAACTAAATATAGCAATAGAGTAATGAATTAAGCATTTAACATGTTAAACGTTGCAAATTTTTAAAGATAAGATGTTGTAGAATTAGTGTTTAGATACGAGTATGTTTATCATAATATTAGAATAACACCATGAATATAAATTTTGTTTTCAAGTACATCAAAGGTCTCAGGGAAGTGGGTGCTTAAAAATATTACAGTCTCCTCATAAAATAATTTAAAATCCAACTTTTTGAAACTCCAAACACGTGTCCAATATGCATTTACTACCGTGGATGATAGTAAAATGTATAAGATATATGCAAAAAGAAGGTGCAAGCGAAGGTATAGGCCTGTCGTCGGATAAAGAGCCGCCAAATCCGGAAGACTGCGGCGAGTACGAGTATCTACAAGAGTATTCCATCAGGGAAGAGTTCGCACCTCCGCATTTTTATGTTTTCATAAATTTCCGGCTTGATCAATATTTTATATTCGCACCCGCGCCGAATGGGGCTTTTTGCGAGCCCCCGCATTTATTCATTCGGCTGTGGCCCCCGCGAGAGCCGACACTTGCGTTCGATACATTTTTCACTGGTATAATTCTATCACGTTCCCTTAACGACGTTACCGCACCTTCAAAACTCTGCGCTTTATAATATTACCAGATTCGAGATTGTCTTGCGTTGTTAATTTTACTATATTTGTATATATGCTCTGTATATTTATTATCTAGAATTTCTCCGACGACGACACCATCAGGTGGCCTAATTGCCTTTTTGCTAGACTTAACTTGATTTAAATTGAGCGTTTAAATGAACATTCTAATTTCAGCTATACCATTAATCGGTGCACCATGCTTACATCCTAAATGATAGTTTTGCATCACGGTAAAATTCTTAAAAGAAAACAGCACCCTAAAAACGACATATTATCTGCAATATACAGAGCGACAAGAGAGAAAGGGTTCCAACATAATGTCCTAGTGTTATGGAGAGTATAAATAAAATGTAGCTTCCCAATAGCTATCAGCAACGAGTGACAAATACTGGGGAAGCTGGCGTCCGAGCGTCCATTCGCATTATCAGTGGTCGGTCGGCATAATTTATTTGGTGAAGCAAATAGGATTAGCGACGGGGCGCATTGGGTCATTTTTTGGAGCACAAAGGGAGCTCCGGGTGGCGGACCAACGCCTCCTATCGATTTAGTTCCAACGATCAACACTGCGTCACGCTATAATAATTTATATGACTGAGAGATTTAATGCGAGTGGCCATCGGCACCGAGGAAAATAAAGAGTAAATTCGATTTTGTCTAACCGGAACCTTTGCATCTCACGCGCTAGAGTAGTAGATGATCAATTTTGGGCATATGGAAGTTGAACTTTGAAGTGACCTGACAAGTGGAAAGTATTTAGATGAAAATCAATGTTACATGCAACTAAGATCCGACACCAACTTAAGAATATCCTCGCGTCCGTAATATTTTACAAGACACTTACACCGAACAATCTGAAGGAGGCCTCCATTTCCCTTATCCATTAAAAGCTCGCCTTCGAAAATAAACAGAGTACGTTGAAATGAAGGTCGGAACGTGACAGGTGCCCTCAAAAGCTGAGGAATTGTATGGGTGTAAGTAATCCGAGGCCGCGCTTATCCGATGTTCGAACAAATAAAAATACTTATCGTGTAAACCTCCCGGCTAAGGTAATAAACTGTCACCAGCAATCACCGGGCTTCCGGAGCCAAGAATTCGATTTACCAGCCTTTGAGCTAAAACAAATCGCATGTGTTCGGCAATCATGTAGGCTTATTGAAAAATACATGATATTTTAGGTGCGTTCTTTGTGTGTGTATGTGTGGTTGGTGTGTGAGCTTGCTTTCAGTTGACAATCGTATAACATGCCCATATTGTCCATTGTTTGTTTGTAACATGTCTATTAAATTAAAATAAACAAAATACCTAATATTATTTTGACACGTATATTCCTATCATCAACTGATGTTCCAATGCTGGGCACTGGTCTTTTTCTTTTTTCCCACCCTGGTCAAGAACGGCTACATCCGAACATTTTTGTGAAGAAACCAGCCTAGTTAGTATTGACGAGGTATCAATAAATCTACCGCGAGAAATAATCTCCGTAACGACATTCACAACGAAGTACCTCATCATCATTAGCGCTTCTCACAGTTAAGCGTGTCAGAATTAGAAGGGAATTTCTTCCTTTTGTACAAAATCGACATTTGTCTAGAGCCTTCTAAGCCCATTTAGTATTTGCTTTGAAATTGAAATTTTCAAACAGCGATCATCAATCGTGAATGGTCCTGTTATGTTTTCTGTTGGAGCAAAACACTCGTTTTGTTGTGTTGCTTTGTTTTCGCGCCGTTTTTGCGCGGCCATGTTGCGTTCCGTGCCGTTCGTGCGGGGATCGTGTGTAAAAAATAAATATACATGCAAATTGTTCGCGGATTTATGCAAAGTAATGTATAAATAATGCTTGTGGATGATACGTTAGTGTTATAGTGGCTACCTGTCTCCGTAATAAAGGTTTATTTAAGTGCGCTTTCGGCATATCATAGTGTTTTTTTTTTTCATAATAACATGTCACGTAGGTTTACTAACATCTACTAGTGTTACGTGAAGATGTGTGAAGTATAGTATTCTGTATGGCAATGACAAATTTCTCAACCGTAATAAGGTATGTTACGCGTCGTTCGGAGTACGCTATGATGTCATATAGACAACGAATCTCTTGTGCCATACCACAAATGGCTCCACTGCGAATTTTAATATAGGGCTGTACTAAAATTCAGTGTGTCGTCTTCCCTTCACACTCAGAAGCGTTGATTACGTCGTCGTTCACGAATAAAACGCAGAACATGTCCGGCTATAGTCAAACATGTCCAGCGGAAGCCGTACGCGGCTACCCGATTGTCCAGTGTTTCTCAAGTAGACGATAATGCCACCTAGTGGGCAGTCGACGAAGCGATTCAGACCCTTAAAATTATGTAATATTATTTGCCTTTTTTTTAATAATTACCTAAAACACAACATTACATAATTTGTCAAGACTTTTATTATTATTAACAGTATACCTAAGCGACGATTGTTCTAACTTGTTTATCAGAATTTCTGAAAAAAGATGCATTCGTGAGTATTCGTGATTGTGACCATTTTCACCTTGCCAGAGCACCTTCTTTGCCAGAGCACTTATTGAAATGAAGGATTTTGGGGCGCGCAGGCAATCTCAAAGTGGACAATAGACGAAAGAAGTTTGAGAACCGCTGCCTGGCTGAACACACATGCCCCAATCAGCCCTGCACGTTGCGATGTGGCGTGTATTCCTAATTCCCGGTGTTAGGCCTCGCGCGAGGCATCCTTCACGAACGCGATCAATATTTACAGCTTGTAGCCCGATACCGTCAACATTGAACGTCGAGCGATGAATAGCTTGCTGTAATGCCGTAGAACACTCTATTCCACATAATGATAACTACTGATGGATAACATTCCGTGACTGATAGACTACACTAGAAACACAATATCAACACAAATCTTAGTTTGCTCGCTCTCCGGCGCGAGCAAACTAAGATTTGGCATAGTTTAAGTTCATGTAAAGGAGGACAGAATGATAAAATTTATGTATGATATGAGTTACAAAAAAATACATTTAAATTAATTATGTAAAACTATTTGGTTGCACCATTTTCGTTAACGGATGGCGCTCCAGGTCACTAAAATTATTTTAATCGGTCGGATTTGGACGTGTAGGCGACCTCTAGTTCGTAATAAATATAACAAATACAAACATAATGTTCTATGTTTAGTTTATTTTCCATCTAATTCTGTTAATTCAATGTTGTTTGAGTTTATCCCTATCGGGTTGAATATTGCCACGAGTAGGTAAATGATAGACAAATAAACCCGTGATATTATTATTAGTCGCTACAGTAATTGTAGCGCACATGCAAACCTAATATTGCGAACCTATTATTATTGTAATGTTAATTAGATATGTTAGTTATTATTCGTGGCTTTAGCTTATACAGATCATGTTATTTAGAGTCGGAAGGGATTATCTGTAGATAATCGACTACTACACACTGAAGCGTAAAATATTTATTGTTATATCTAATAGAGGTTAACCCGTACACGTATATACGTATATACGAATGATCAATTCGTGCGATCCTAATTTTTGAATTCCTGAGCGGGACAGAAAAATAATTTGGAACAATTTCAATAAAGCCACAATTTCACGGGCGCGTTGGCGCGACTCGCGAGTGTTACAATTTAATAGAACTTCAAAAGGGCTGCTGATTCCGCCACAATTCTATCAGCTTAGCGCGAGATCCCGGGCATTATGCGTATAAAAAGCGGTTATCGCCCGGAGGGTGGGATGCGCGAAGGGGAGCACGGATGCAGAGGCGACACTACACAGACCTAACTTGAGTTTATCCAACTACTTTCACAATTTATTCGACATACATCGCACTTTCAGTGCACAGTGAAAATATTGTGTTGTTGCAAACGCGCAATGTACTGTTTGCTTTTTGCAGCGAACACTTGTTTGCATAACGTAGCGCTGAACGTGGTGGCGTGTCTTCATCGACTGTATTGAATTCCTTAACATCCTAGCCTGTGGATTTATTCGTGTTGGTAATAGCTTCACACTTTTCTTACGATTTATGCTTTTGAAGCTTCATTATTTTTATATCGTGGGGGAAATTTATTGTTATTGACAGTGCGTAGGTATATATTATATTGGTGGGTCGGCATCAATTGTATTCGAAAGTTATTTTACGTCTAAACGCACGATTTAGGTATAAAATGACTAAAAATGAAGCCTTTAAGCTACGATCAACAAATCCGTACATAAAACCCATCGACTGAAAATTACAGCGGCGTAAAGGCGATCGTCAACAAAATTAATTCGTCATTCGGAGGCAAACGCCTCATTTGAACGGCAATAATCGGCGCGTAAACCGTTTTAGTGTTGCCACTTTTAAAATCACGTAAAAACTTTAGTGTTGCTACTTCAAAAACATTAAATGTAAAAATAAACTTCGTGATTGAAGCGCAACCCATTACAATTTGTGTTTAAATATTGTAATCAAATGTGCCTTCTGAACTGAATGCGTCTTTTAATGTTAGTATTGCAATATCAATGTGAATCATTAGATAACTAAATCATAATCGCAAACAACGTTAAAGTTAAATAGAATATACTTAATAATGTTATATTATTATTATAATGTTTAGTATATTGATAAAAACATTTTAGTGATTCGTTCGATTCGATTTAATTTAAAACTAAGTGATTAACAATTGAAATCAATCAAAATTAACAAACCTAAAGAAAAGTAGTAGCAATATATGCATGTAGGTATAAAATATATAGTATACGCATTCAAAAACGGGGCGATACGCAGACGTGCAATTAAAATAAAGCGATTTCAGCGCTCGTCCGTCGATTTAACTGGCACTATTTAGGGACGATTACGCTGCGTCATTGCCCATTGTCCAGTGGCGATTAAGCGCGAACTACAATGGCC
>DWQK01000379.1:0-21756 GCA_018231225.1 Noctuana stator
CGTGTTGCTGAGGTTAAAGTATACGACAAATTTAGGGAATATATGCAGTGCAGCCTTACATCAAGACATCCATCGAAACAACATTTACTGGTTCTTAGGCGGTACGAAGTTCGCCAGGTCAACTAGTATTATATATTATTATGTTATCTGTACACACCTTGTTTATACTCCTTCTAGATCTCAAAACGCATGAGCAGTATGAGCAACATGCAAATATAGATTTAAAAGCAACATTACAGTTCAAACACGGGCGGAGATCCAGGATTCAATTCAGGGCTAGTTAACTTAATCTGATTTGAACCTTGTTAGGTTAGAGAGAGGTAATTTTTTTTTATGAGTTAAGAGGGAAGGCGGAGGCAATGCACCCATAGACCCTTCCTCCAAATTCCTGTTCAAACATATCTAAAGAGTTTAAAAAGTCCCATGCATTCAGCGCACAGAAGCAACGCCCTTATACAGAACACTTACTTGGGTAACTTAGCGAGCAGCTCCGATATCTTGTGAACCAAAAAGTCTCTATCCGATATGTTGCCAAACAGGAAGCTAGTGTGATGCGCGGTGGTGATGAGGATACTGCCGGTATCACTTGAGCTGCCCGTACCTCCAGCATCAGCTCGCTCCACTTGGTGCACTGTGCGCAGTGGTATTGTAAGACGGACTAGATGAGGTACCTGGAAGACAAGACGGCTTTATGAATATTTCGTTCTACTAAGGTAATATAAGCATTAAGTGATCACTGGCTGAGCTCTGGACGTTCAAAACAAATTGTTTTTTTAGGTCATGAAAACTTGGGTTTCCTTTTTCATAAGGTGAAGTTGATTTTCGATTGGCTACAAACCCTGGCAGTGTTTCACCTCACCAACGTAAGGTGGAGCTACGGGAATGCTTCACAAGTTTCCACGACTTGGCCAGTGGCTCTCCCAAACTTCCAACCAGGTCATAGCATACATGATATTTCAACTTTCAATATATTAAAAGACTGACATACAAATGAAAATGAGCAATTTAATGTTAGGTCACCACCTTTTACGAACCTTGCCGTTGCTAGCCTTAATATCTCCCAAAAATCATTATAAAAATTGAGATGAATCAGAGTCAAATAAAATTATAATTTCAAAGAGTTTCAAATATTATTACCACAATAAATGATCAGTTATAAGTCTGTATCATGGCAACAAATAAACAATTAAGAATAGAGCATCTGTTTGGCGGTGACTCATGAAATACCGCGATACGGTTAACCATTAAAACCCCGATATCTTAATTTATCACGCAATGACATGTATTGAACAAAAGTCGGTCAGATCATTGAGTAAGGTTATCAGTTATCTTTGCACGCGAATATAGAAACTAACTAGATACAAGGTATCACTTTGTTTCTTTGTCCTTATCACTTACTGCTTTTACAAGTAAATCCATAAATTTGTTTTGCCTACTGAAACACTTTCAGAATCATTGCATAATAAAATATATTTAGTTTGAAGTATAATATTATTTCTACTACTAATACTTGAAAGTTCCACATCGAGAACTTTATTGTGTACTTCTTTAAGTTTAAGCAAATTATTGTATTTAGTGAAACCACCAACTTGTTGCTGAGCAATAAAGAAACTGAAATTGTGCTGCTAGAACATCACGCAATCGTATTTTTAAATATTATCATCCTCGATTTAATCGGTACCGATCTGAAGTAACAAAAATATTTGTTCGTAGCAATTTATAAAAACTCACCCGACTATCAAAACAAATGAAGTTCTGGGACAGGTATAATCGGCCCCAATTATGTCTCTTGTTGTACGGGGTCCACAGTGTACATTCCTCTGTACCGTCCAGCTTCTCATTGTGTGGCAATCGGAAGCGCAATGTGTATAGGTTGGATTGTTTCTTGGCATCAAGATCCCGCTTGAGGAATGATGGTTTTTTGGGCACGTTCTTGCTCAGTTTGGTCAGGAGATCCTTGTCTATGTTAAAGGTTCCAGATTTGTCATCGATTAGCCTAGAACGAAATTGTTGGTTATTCAAAGGCTTATAAACATTAAAGGTACAAATTTAAGGAGAATTAACGTATTAGGGATGGGTACACTGTACCTTTGAAAGGTCAATATCCTGTAAAATTATACTACCCTATTAAATTATATTATATATAGATATAGAAAGACATGCAAGCAATAATAAATTAGTTGGGTAAAAATTATTTTTTAGCGACTTCATTGAACTAAAAAATCAAATTGAGTTATGATTAAAAACTATGTTATAAAGTGATGGGTAAAATAACTCACTGTTTCATAGCAATATTCGCCAACTGCTGCATCAAAGCAAACGTTTCATTCTTCCTCAGAAACATTGTGAAGTAATGTTCTCCATCTCTTGTTACCACTTTGATTGAATCAGGGAACAGTAAACTGTTTGTTTTAGCTAATTCTGTCACGTCTGCCCATCGGATTTTAATTGTGGTTTTCCGTCCAAAAATGAACGAAAAGAAACACATGTAGTGCACAGACAGATAGATCCAGCCCTGTCGAGGTATTTTACCCTTCCAATAACTAAAACAAAATATTAATTTAAATACGAGAAATAATATTTTGAAAAGGTAGAAGCTAATGCTTATTGATAGTCCAGAGAAATGAACACCATTTATGGTTATATTATAGTTGTTTAAAACCTTTACTTGGCATATTGACAAACTTCATATTTTCTCCTAAATATGACTCATGGCTCATGTTTAACAAAGTTGTTAAAAGCATAATATCTTCTAGTAACTAAATTGTAACTATCAATACTTCTTACCTGCAGGAGTAGTAACACACCAGTTTTTCATCTTTGGGCATATTAAATCTTTGGTGAAATTCATAATCAATATTCTTGTATGTAATTGTATCTTCATCTGTAAGTAATACAGGTGTATAGTCTGGCTAAATGCATATTTTTTATTTAAATAGTTAAATACCACAACTTTTTACCAATTTCAAAAGGAGGTTCTGTGTTCTGTTGTATGTTCCTTGTGTCCCATTTTATAAGGTCCAAAGTACTAGATAACAAAAACTCACCTTCTGTGAAGCTTTCTTGTTCTGTGGCTATGATGGAATTTATTTTACAGCATACAAATTCAGTAATCTCTTCCTCAGTGTCAAAGGAATGTAACGTAGGGCTGACATTTTCGAACAGCCAATGCCAGTCTTGTTTTATTTCTTCTTCGGTTAAGGCGGTTGCTATTACTGATTAAAAAAGGTAACAAGATATTATTCTGCCTTAAAATTGGTTAATACAGAACAAATGGAATATATTATACACTATAAAATCAGGGAATATAACCATATTTAATTTACATATATTTGAATTTCATGATGTACCTACTTGATGTAAAAAACTTGGTAAGATTAATATATTAATACTTTACCATAATATATTTCAGAGTTAGGTGTTTGATGTAGTATCCTAAATGGGGCCGGTTTGGTGTCTCGCACACTATCTAGAGTACCGACCAATAGTGAGGAGAGCCCTTTTGACTTCCCATGCCCCTTTCGTCTTTGTAGTACGAAGTACAACGTTACCTCATCATTATCCCTAAATAAACAAACGATAGAAATAATAAGTATTCAATTCACATCAAAAACAGAACAATAAACAAACCTTTCACATGTTAAAGATAAGGAATAAATAAATAGTTGAATTACCACAATGCTGTCTTTAAAAATACTTCCTGAGGCTTAATCCACATCTTATATTTTTACAATAAAACGATGTTGTTTACATTAACTGCTAATCCGCGCAGCGAAAGTGTTCCACATTTTCGGGATTTCGTTATAATTTTATTTTAGCAATAACAATACAACGAAAATGTATTTTCATCAGACTAGAAATCGGACAAAGTTTTGACATTGACACTGACATCATTGACTGCAAACGTGACGGAGTTATACATATCTTGTCTATGACTCCATGTTGACACTTTTGACATTTTATCTGACGTCAAATGCTAAAATTTGCGTTCCAACGCGTTCAATACAGTCTGATGCAGTCTAACTAAAGGCCTAAAATAAGACACAATTGCGCGCATTCGTATTATTAACTGATATTACAATTTTTTTATAACATGAAATTCATAACAGAACATTAAGCCGTACAGTTTAGAAAAATGTTATTTAATTAAGATTAAATGTTACATTTGAAAATTTAATATTATATCTTTAATAAAAATTAATATTATGAAGGAATATTAAATTAATGATGATGTTCTTTTTCTGCTAGTTTTCTCTGGGTTTCAGCCCAATTTCTAACGTTTGCTTCAGAATTTGATAAGGCATGAATTTTGCTTATGAAATAAAGACCGACAGCACATCCACATGGGTAGTACATCCAAATGGAGTTATTTTTCAGGTAATAAAAGTATGGAAATTGAGCAATTTTAGCAGACATTGTATACGGGAATTTCATATGCCTTCCAGATTTCCTGTTAATAAAAAAACATTATCAAGTACATCGAGCGTTATTAATCTATATTAGTTCTACCTTCTGATAAATGTATTTTTAAATTCTGCGAGCGTATTTTTTATAACGATCATTTATATGGTCAATTAAATAAAATGATGAAAAATGTATTGTCATATAATTATGTAGGTACCTTATTTAAATATTGTGTTTGACCGGTCACCTAGTACTGATATCTATTATACTCTATATTTATACTATAGTATTCAACGTATAGAGATTAGTGTAAGTAACAAATAAATCTATTACCCAGCAATAAATCCTGCCTCTCGTAAGGCATTCTCCATTTGGGTATACAATGCTCTAAGTTGCTTCGGAAAAACCATATTCTTAAGTTTTTGTTTATAGTAAATTTGGCTTTAACTCGTAAAAGCTTGACTTAAGTAACTGATGACATTTATATTCTAGCGTATATTGACAACTCGGAGACATACTTAATATATATATACTGATATTGGTTAGATTTTGTCAAAAACATTTTTTTATGTCAGTGATTTTTTCCGACAGATATAATAATATGTGCCACCTCTATACTTTTACTACATTAAGGTATAATAAAATGTTGTGCGTAATCTTGCACTGCACAAAATAAAATTTTCACAGAAAACCAAAAATATTAAAAAGCGAAACTTATATTATTACTTATATTATTATACGAAATTAAGGTAATCGTCTTAATTACGTATAATAATATATATTAGTCTTTTTTAATTTCAAGTTATTGAATCTTCAATATCGATTTATTAGATTTAACATTACATAAAGTTAGCTTACTGCAGGGGCTTTAACTTTTAATATTTAGTGAGGTTGAGGTTTTACCTTTATACTATGGATATTAATGATTCTTGTAAGATTTTAAACGGCAAGGTGCGGCAACATTAGGTAGGTTGGGTTGGCAAAGTTGGCATTTTAACAATGGCAATGGCAACATTAATTAATCAGTCATTTGACATTTCATATTATTCATTCATTTCAGTCAAGTCAAGTCAAGTGCCATGTTAAGTCAAAGTAGACTTTTCGCTTCGTTTCTAGTTAGAGTGTTTGTTCTTTAAATTATATTATATCATTAGTTAACCTGCAGATGATCAAAAACCAGAGTGAGAAGCAGTTTGTCTTTCGGCAATAACTTTTATATTATAAAACATACGTAACTAAAAATAAATAGCCATGAACGACAACGAAAAAGAAGAGGCTGCTAATTTGGTTCGGATCTTTACATAAAACTTGTGAATAATTGATGTTGTTGTGATGGTAATTGATGGCCTATTCTTATTCATTTATACAATGCAATTTGGTTTTAGAAGGAAGAGTTTGAATGGGTTCTTCGTGAAGAGGTTCACGCAATATTACATCAACTTCATACAGTATTAGTGGTGAGTAAAATGTATTAAACACAAAATAAGAGTACATACAAATTTGTTAACTTTAAATGTGCAATACCCTTTTTAAAGCTGTATAAAACAACTGTACAGTACATTAGATGTACAGTGTTTAGTATTTTTGTACTAGCCAGTTTCTTTTTTAGTATTACTAGTACAATAGTCATAGTTGTAAGAAGTATCTGTAAGTTTCATAATTATATGGCTGGCGTCTTAGCCAGTATCGTCTTTGACAGTTTGATTTTCAGCTAATATATTTGAACTTTGGCATAAAACCAACATTATTATAAAAAGTTATAACTTATGTTACAAAATCATAGATTAAAAGAACACAGAGAGCTAGGAGTTAGTATCTATAAAGGGTTTTCATTTAAAATGTCCACTTCTACTTAAGAGATGTGGTTTTATGTAATTGTCTTATCCTACCATACAGGAGAACAAAGGCAACAAAGGGACATCATTTTATTATTGCATAGATTTGCATATTGTTTAATGCAATCATTGTGTGTTTCACATGAAAAATTTCATTCAATAATTACATAAATGAAACTGCAATCCAGTACATGAACTGTATTTGTCAGGACTGCAGAACAGTAGATTAATAGTTGGTGATTAATAAAAAGTTCTTATCTGTGTACATATAAACTACAAGAACAACAAAATCCTGTGTGTATATATTTTGTTTGTTACTGCCTGCAGATATTTGCAAAGGCAACCAACTGGCTGGCATATGTATTTGCTACTTCTTATAAATAAAAATTTCATGATAATATTAAACACCCCTTATTCTCTTAGTGTCTGTACATATTATGTTAGTTTCATGTTTCATTCCACAGGAGTGTGCACACAGATTTCCCGTTCCTCTGTATGGCAATGAGGGTCAGAAACAGGATAAGTTCATATTGACCTCGCAACCGGAACAATTGAAATGTATTGTCACTTTAACTGGCGATAGTATTACTCATGCAGTAAGTTATCAAGGAGAATTGTTTTAATATTTGTACTTGATTGTGAAATTATAATAGATACGGCTATTTAGGTAAATTTAATAAAATACTTTTAGTATTCTTACTGTAATTTTATAATTATCATAATTATAAAAATATTTTCCTTTTAATAACTAACAGTTGAATGTAAGCTCATAAAATTTGCATTAGATTCCATGGCAATTTTAATCTGATCTTTATTTTATTAAATATCTTCCAATTTTACTTTTCTTCTGCAAATAGCAGTTTGGATTTTATGAAACAAATAACTGACTATATTTCCTCTTCATCACTAGGACATAAGTTTTAAAGTGCTGCGACAAATGCACACAATATGCCGCACGTCCATCAACCAGGATGGGCCCTGGAAATTACAACAGATACAGGATGCAGCTAATCATCTCCAGCAAGCTATTGGGTACATCGACAATGTAGATAAGCACTATATATTTAGGTAAGTTATTTCTTTATTTAATCTTTCCTAGATTGTAGAAATCTTTTGTAAAAGATATTATTTAATATGGACAGTATTATGTCACACTTCACAGGTGTTCAGAAGAGGTTTTGCATATAATACAATGTTTGCTGGGATCTCTACAGCGAGCGCGCACTGCCTTAGTACTGCCTAAGAAAAAGACTATTGATGAGCTTATGAAGAGTAGGAACATGGTATGTGTGTTATATAACTGTTGTTTTTTAATATACCATTTTTTTTCCCTGTTTAATTTTATATGTTATAACCTTATAATTGACTAATAATAATTTTTAATATTTATTTACTTTGTTGCATAAAAGCTGATCATTATAAAGGACTAATTAAAAATATTTACTGATATAATCTCAGGTTACTTATTGCATGAGTTATTGTGATAACTTTTATCTTACCATATCATTGTTAATGCTATGTTTTTAAAATAAAATGTTAGGAAGTAAATGTAATAAATTTTGCCAGTCATTCTATCTTACATTCAGATAATATTGTTAACAATGTCATATACAGTAAAAAATGTTAGTAAATGTATTCAGTAGCTCTGAGAATAGGACATAAACTATTTTTTGATTCAGTGATAAGGGTGGTACTTGTACAACCCAAAAATTTTATATTTAGGTCAGTTTTTTTTTTAATATTTTTAAGATTTCACATGTAAAAATGCTTATTCACGTCATGTAATAAATAAAAAACAATATTTGCCAAGTCAACTTTTTCCAATTTTCCAATTTTATACAACCCCTAGTTTTATTTACAGCATGATTTACACTTACAGAAGGCGCTTTCCCCAAACCTACCTGAAGACCTAGCTATTTCGTTCTACATCCAGTCCCACAAACTGATTTTCGTCTCGTATCAACTGAGTTCTGTCCACGGCACCATGCGCATTGACTCCTGCCAGGCGGACTGCGCGGTCCCTTGGCTGAGTGACGTGCTTTTCATGTTGACGGCAGCTTTGCATATGTGTCAGCAGTTGAAGGATAAGGTGAGTTGTGTTTTAATTATCTTTCGATCATTTTTCATAGTGTCTGATAAATCTATATATTAACACGTGAAGAGAAAACTTTGGTTTAGATTAAACCATAAAGTGCACGGAGGAATCTGAAATTCGGCATAGCTGAAGTACACGTGGACGGGGAGTGCAGAATGATAAAATCTATGCGCAATGTGCATTACAAATACATTAAAATGCAGTAATAAGTGTGATATTGCTTTCTTAATCTGATATACGCTTTTTTTATGAAAGCGAGTAGGTTAATGATAAAATAGATTACGGAGTCCACCTGTTACAGATTGCGGGACGTATAAAGTAAAATTTAACTTATAAATTATTCGATTAGAAGTAAATTAAATTACCGATGGTAAAAACATATTGGCGTTTTAATATAATATAAACTAAAAATAGGCTTGTGTCACTCAAAGATAAATTGACCGACCCCTCATACGTTTAAGTCTTCAAAGCCGTTTAGTTAGACTAAATTCTATTCAGCGAGAGTTGATAGGTACCACGAAGATGTTTTGGTTCGAAACTGTGTATCGCAATCTCCTATATATCGCAATCTGTATGACGGGTGTCGTTAGTCATCGCACGCAGCGAGTTTCGTGGTACAAGTCTCGAAGTTATTGTTAAGCGCGAGCGTTGGGCAGATGGTGATATAAGGTTTTTTTTTCTCTCTAATTTGTTTTCGTTTCTGTAACGTGCATACAATTATTGTTGTAGGTTATCTTTTGATTTGCTATCCCTGGGATTTTTATAATCCCTTATAATTCTATCCATGTAGTACGATATGCTGTTACATGTAGGGTACTTGAGATTACACTGTATGTGTTTCACTGTATGATTGGTGCCAGACTCGGTATAAATATAACAAATCTTCAATGAACGTGATACATCTCTTTTTTGAATTCTGTTAAAAAAGAGATTTCTTTTTTAAATCATCAACGTCAATCATTTAATGCTACGACTGTTATCTTCGTCGATTAGGAAGTTTGTTTTAAAAAATAGGTTTATACAAGTAAGGCAGGTAAAAACTGCTGATAAAACCATTTGACTTGCATTTAAGAGAAGTGCTTATATGTGAGTACACGATATAGAAGTAATTTTGGCATGTTGTACAGCTCAAGTGAGATTTTATATAAGTGGCACATTGGATTATTGTGTCTACTGTGATTTTCGTGTACGGTTTTTGTTAAAGAGGAACATAGTAATTGATTCAGAGCAACGCTTTATCTTGATACATGTTGACAAGCACTGATAAGATTTAGGCAATTGTTATATTTATAGTAATGTCACAGTAAATATATTATAGCAGTACTGAAACTAGGCCCATTTGTTGAGTCACTTTCTTTATTTTCTTGTATATAAATCAAAAGGTTATTTTAATTACTAATCAAGAAATCAACACAAAATATTATACAACATTATATTAACATTTTTACGTACTTTCCTTGCCTACTAAATTTTATAGCTATATATTTACTGTGGTACTGTAACATAACTAAGTTTCTGATAACGTTGGCAATATAGATAAAATAAAGGTTAGGTCGTAAGATATTGAAGTTAAATAAATTTACTATATTATGTTCTTACACTCGCTATTGCTTTTATCGATTAAAGATATTACAAATGATTTATTTATATTCCCCTTTTTCAAGATTAGTTATCGTTTTGAATATTTTTAAGGCTGAAAACTTTCACTTAGCAATTTTACTACTATATTATTCATAGCAAAAACTTCAATTATTTTTTCTGGCATTGCAAAGTCGTAGGACATAAAACCCATACATTGTATAACTATCTTTGATTTTCTTGTTTATCTTTCACAGCTTTGCGTCTTCTCTCAGTACAAAGATTTCACGGTTGGGTCAAGATCTGCATCTATGGTGTTGCACTAAATAAACGGTCTCCAAAAAGATTTTGTGCAGCTGTCAACACTAAACATTAATAGAAAACCAATAAGAACTTAGACTACATATATTATTTAAATTTGAAATGATAATATTCAAAGGATTTGTACAAAACTGTATTTATACTTTTAGTATGACGGTTTGTACTTACAAATACTTACAATACTTATACGCAATGTTATACTTCATATTTCATTGGTGTACAAATTCATTTAAATTAGCACAAGTTTTTTATCTATCCATACTTGGTGTTGACACCTGCTTCAGAATATAATCTACAAATATTTATACTACTCTGTATTTATTTAATAATAGTAATCGAGTCCATTGTTGATATTGTTGACTATGTTGTAACATTTGTAACATATTGTATAGATAAAGTGTATGTATAGACTAATATTTAGATATTATTATAAAAAATAAAGAGTATTGGAAGTCGCATTTGCGGATGTCGACAATATATAAGATGGCTTGTCATTTTATATATAATACCTATATACAGCTTCCTAGCTATATTCTATAGCTAGTATTTGTTGCTTTGAATAATGTCGGAAAATAATAATTATATAATATCACATGCAGTCGCAAAAAAAATTAAATTATTTGCTTGGTATTTCGTTTTGCTTCGTCTATCGCACGCAAGTTCATCTGAAAATTGTTTTGATTAAGAGGTTATGTAAACATTTAAAGTGCCTAGCGTCTATAATGTTATGCATTCGAAATTTCTATAATAAATTTTAAAATTTCTTCTTAACTAATCTTAAATGTTTACTATTCTATACTAATATTATTATGTGCTGTTAACTGTTGAAATTTTAAAATACGTAATGTATAGATTTTCTATATTACGTAAATAAAACTGCTGTATACTTATTTATGTAGACTGTGTTAGTACTTGTAGGTAACAAAGCAATAGTAACTTACTAATATACTACTGTTATTACCTAACTGATAATATAATACGTGATCAACTTGAGTTTCGTGATGTATAAACACTTAAAAATCATTCTTCCCATAAAAAAATTAGCATCTTTTGTCATATATTTACGATTCATTTTTATGTTACAAAAAATCAAAAATGGTCTTATATCCTATTGATGAAAGTTGAGGAGGCTACTTTTGTTTAGAAGTATTTTTAATATTAGAAAAACAAACGAAATATTTATGTAATGAAATTGTAAGGTTAGATTAATTAATTTATTAGTGCACAATTGGAATAGATCTGAAGGTATTTGTATGTAAGAGCAATCATCATTCACACTTGTTTGTTTGAATATGTTTAGTTAATAATATTCTGTCTTCTGTGTAAGAATACAGGTACAAACATTTTTATAATAAACTATAACGTTGTATACCATACTTTAAATTGTCATATACTCGACAAAAATTTAAAAAATATATTGTTCCATTCTTCCAACGTATTATAATATAAATATAAATATGTTAAATAATATTACCTCTATAGCCAGCCTTAATTTACATAATGTCCTCCGAATTCCACTCAGTTGTATACTTGATAAAACTTAAACATTTTTATAATAAAACAATGGCAAATGTGATAGTAGTAATATTAGGAAATTAATAACTAATTAACTAAATACGACTAACTCATTTGTTGTCTTAATATCTATTATCTTAACAATTTCCTTGTCGTACGTGTAAGTTAGAGATAAAAGTTTCTTCATCATGCATCTGCATCATTTTATTAAGTACATGAGTACTGAATAACATAATATTCCGTCTGAGCCGTTTTCAATATTTTCTAGAGTTATTACAATACGTAGGTAATTACGTGAAATTGTATACTTTTGCCAAATTTTAAATAAATTTCTAAAACGATATCACTTATAAAACACGTAATATGTTATATTTTTCTGCCACATATTTTTATTTAAATAAAAAATGGAACGATAAAACAAGAAAAATGTATTGCATTGACATTGGTCAACTTTATACGTATATACCATAATACCACCTATAAATTTTAAGGAATTGGACATAAAAATTAAAATATGTTATATGCACTTTAATAATTAATATCGTTAAAAATATAGCACATAAAAAAATATAACTAATAGTAATATAGTTATTCTTTAACGTAAACTGCTTAAAATTATTTATTTAAATATAATACCTACCCATAATATAGTGATGCGACAGAACAGAACACTATCTCGAATCAATAAAAATCCTTTGTGGTACTACAACATTGCTTGGAAGTCTTTGAACTGGTTTCCTTTTAGAGATTATCGGATAAAAGTAATAATGATCAACTAGAATACTTTAGTGTGTTTCGTTTTACCCAGACTATCAGTATGAATGTTATACTTGGGAATATTGCTATTTGTTGCATCACTAAATTTAATGGTACATAAATATAAGTCGTTTTCCAATAATACTGCCAGAGTGCCGCTATAAAGTATTTCATATATAACATATATTGTATAATGGAAAAGTAATTTGCATTTCAAATTATTTGTATGATTTATATCTGAAATATTAGATGTGTGTTGATGTTTTTGATTGTGAATGACCACTTTGTTTAGTATATTCGACAATAAAATTATAAACTAGTATTAAAATATTAGGTAGTCTAAAGACTAACTATACTGCATAATCAGTTTTTGTGGTCGTGTTGTATTTCAATAAAATGAGATACTGTTACATTTTTTATGTTTTATTTATAATATATATTTCTATATACCTATTTAAATAGCCACGAAACAGCATTACCAGACGGATCTTAGCAAAAGAGGAGAGAGGTAGAAAAGGTATCGCGGTACCTTTATACTTATTATAATCTTTGGTAGCAATTATATAAAAAATTTATATGACAACAGATTACTTTGATAAATACTGGATGATTTGATTATAAACTTTCCTAGTTTCCTAATTGATCTTATCCAAATTATTTGTCCTTGTTTTTCTTTCCGCTCCGATCCCTACGTTTTGTCTTTAGCGATGCGCAAACAGCGTGATGCCATTGAAGAGTAGAAAAAAAATACTGGAGGACATCATGACATTGACAATATTGGTTGACAATGTTGATATGACATTTAGATTTAGTGTCTTACGTGACGTGACAGTTGACGGATGCAGAAGATTTATTTATTTTTTTATTTAAGTACCTATGCGTGTATTTCGTGTTTTCTCTTAAAAATGTTTTATTTAGTTTGTTAATATTATAAAATTTCCGTCTGAAGTGAAAGTAATATACTAAACGAACAATGGCTTTCAGAATTCTTGGGTGGTTTGGTCTCATTTCTATAATAACAATTGCCTTATTAGGGTTTGGATTGTATCTAACTCTTCTTACTTTTATTATTTCGTTCATACTTGGGTAAGTGGAGTAAGAACACTCGATAACTACTTGCTAAGTTCAATGGTCGCAGAATTGTTAACTGCATTATCTTTTGCAGAGTGACAACGATTCTATTTCTTAGTTACGACGATAAGAAGATATTTTCTGCTGACATTGATTGTTTAGATGATCCATTGCAGCAAACTAACTTTTCTATACAATCTTCTAAGGTAAGCAAACTTTATTCAATCAATTATTATTTTGTGACATCTGTACTTGTTTCTATATTGTATAAAAAATCTACGACTTACATGACTAGAAGCTCTAAAAACTACTCAAATTGTTGCTTTCACTCTGTATTATTATACTGATAATATTTTTCAGGTGCTAGAATTATTCCAAAATGACACACGACTACCAAAATTTGACAATAGAATCACAGGAAGCGAGACAGTGGACTCATTTCTAAATGAAATTATAGCGATCATAATTGGTGATTATGTGACTCCTTGGTACGAGATTTTAACGAATGATCAGGAATTCACATCACATGCGATCAAACGTTTAGTGGTTTCAGCAGGAGCTAACATTGCCAATAGGTATTTTTCCTATTTTATTAGTATTTATTGTTATCTGAGATCATTATAACCATAACAAAATAACCATTTTTATAGGCCATTATACTGGATTTAATAACCTTAGTTATTTATTTTATTCTGTTACTAATCACATTATTGGTTTGAATTTAAAAAATATGTAATGATACTTTGCAGAGTGAAAAGTGTAGACTGGATCCATCTCCTCTCAACAAAGTTTCCAGAAGAATTGACAATGCATCTGAAGTTATTCAAGCAATCCAGAGTTAGACTGAAGCATATTCAGCTAGTGAGTGCAAAGGAGGTAGCCAACGGAAGTACTAGGCAAAGCCCAAAGAAACAAACAGAGGATAAGAAATCTCATAGACGAAACAAAAGTGACACAGATATATCCTGGCCCCCAGGTATATTTTACCTTACCTTTTCTTAATGTATACTATATAATATATATATTTCTTAACATTTATATCCTAAGAGATCAATGATTGATTAGCTATAAGACGGATCATAATATCTTCTGGATTCTAAACTTTAAAACATATTTGTTTCAGATACTCAAACATTCGGAAAATCGAAATTTTATGACAGCTCTGAGCATCTGAGTGGGAACAATTTGAAAGATCTCTTTTTTGACTTGGAATGCTCATTGGAGAACAAACAAATTTGCAGAGACATTTATTGTACAGACTCAGATAAAGAATATGGTATGTTTTAATAGTTTTTACCAGTAAAATCTTTATCTTGTGTCTATAACGTTACCAAAATTGCTTTTTATATTTCCTTCCACAACTTTGGAAGACCTGAACCAAACTAATCCATACTAATTTTATGTGGGTATTTTTAAGGCTTTCGGGCAATGACCAATTGACAAAATTACCTGACAAAGTTTAATGACTTCTGCACCACACATACCAACAAAATTCTTTTAATGTTCTGATTCACTTCTGATAATATTGAACATCAAATTAAATTAGTTTATTCCCTGTATTATCAGGTAACTTTTTTTTTCGCTTTCCAGCATTACTTTGTGAAGTGTCAGAAGCTGTTCTGTACTTGGTAGCCCCTGAGGAAGCATGGCGTTGTCATGTTTTGAAGATAATTCTCATAGAGCTACTATCATCCGTTGTGTTGAGGCCACTAATAAACTTGCTAAGTGACCCTGACATTATAAATAGAGCTATTATAAGAACTGTAAGTATTTTAATTTTTTGATTGCTGGTGAAATTTTGTCTTATAAATCTTTAATTTTTCCTGGAAAAAATACATTTAGACTTATACATTTTTAATGCAGTAAATCATAACTATTTATTCTTAATATTTATGCAATATGATCACTTGTAAATTTATATTTAATGACCTGTGCCATGGAAAAGTTACAACGCTGGTCCGCCATTTAAAAGTTCCTTTCTGTTTTCGGCCTAGGTGTTTGTGTTATTGTTTTTGTTTGTGTATGGTATCCTAGTGTGGCGCTATGAGTTAAAAGCATTGTTAATATTATTATTTTATTTATAATTAAATATTTCAGTGTTGCAGAGATAACTGCTTGTCGTCTGAGTTATTCTTGATGGTAATAAGATGTTGTGTGGATGCAGAGGAATTAGAAGCTACACTGGAACTTGTGCAAAAGGATATTCAAAAACTTGTAAGTTTCAATAATATTGTAACTCATAGAAGTTGTGTCACTGTATTAAAAAAGTGTTATAAACTGTTGTCATGAATGCATTGAACTTATTATATCTTATATAATATAAAGGATGTCATTTTCTTGTAACTTTTAGCATTCAAGAGACAGTGCTGGAGAGTGGGAATTACAAGATCGTCAAAAATTATCGTCATTGCAGTATTTGACTGGAATCATACAAGCACGCAGAGCTACTTTGGGCCCACAGGAAGGTATTTGATCTTTAATGTTTATATCAACATGTTATCAGGCATGTAGTTTTATAGATAACTAAAATAGATTTTATCACCTAGTAACGGGCAACGGCTAGTTAAATGATGACGCCATTAACACCATTTCTTAAGTAACCTTATTGATTTCAGGTGCATCAAACTCAAGCAACACCGAGAAAGTGTCAGAAGAAGTGATGCGATCCTTGAAGTTCCTTAGAGTAACCACAGCTTGGAGATCTAACGCACAATATTTACTTGAAATAGAGCTTAATGAAGCTGGTAAGAATAAGATATATTATTTCTGCTGAATGGAAATAGAATGGAAAATTATATTTTTGTCCTTCTGATCCTTCGAGCCAGATTTCTATGTTGCGATGTGTCTTATTAATGTTAAATGTAATACATACAAGTTTATTTTAAAGCGACATTTAAGTATATCAAATATTTATTAAAAATTTTTTAAATATCGCTCACATAATTATATATTACTTATAATTCCTTTTTTTTAATTTAATTTAGACGCGGCCAACACATCGAAAGCTGTGATAGACAATCTACGTTCTTCTGCACTAGAACTCTGTGACATGTACCTAGCGCCGAACCGACCGTCAGTCATGGGTATACCAGAGAACTGTCATTCGGAGTTAGTGAGAAAAATCACTACAGAGGGCGAGGAGTTTACGAATAACCCGTGTGCTTGCTTCGATGAGGTCCAGAAATATGTGTGTGACGCTTTAGAAGTAAGCTATCTCGTATTTTTTCTTGTATTCAAGGAGCAGCTATTACAAGGTGCTGCCTGACCATTATATAATGGTACTTGGATGAGCGAGCTTATCTCAGTATTTTTTTTGGTAAATTGAATGAATAGTATTATCTGACATGACATCTTATTTCATCACCATAGCAACGGACAATGTAAAGGAGGCAGCTCATTAACATTAACGGTATTAGATAGATGTGAAACTTTATTTTTCAGGAAGACCCTTCTTGGCAATCTGATCTTATGATGGACAGCGAAGATGGTTCTGATAAAAACAGCAGGTAAATACCGATTCTGACAACATTATTTGCAACGATCAACTGCGAGAAGTTTCTTTAAAAATAATGCCTCCATTAGTTTCCGGCTATATCCTTATGTTATATGTCCAGTGGTGGCAAAGGAATTTAATACTTTATTTATTTTTCAGTGAATACAAACGCGAACCGAAAACAGATAAAAAATATGGCGGTATGTATTATTCATTGAACTTGTTAAGATTTTCTGGAAATTTATAATTTAAATAATTCAAGTTATACGAAGAATATAGTATGATTTATTCGTTGAGTAGGATTTTTGCTATCAGATAGGAGATACCGAATGTTTGCACTCAAATATATATTTTTGTTACATGTCTAACCCAAAACGTCACTATGCAAACACGTATAAAATCTTGTCACTTGTCACCACGCAATGTATTACAAATACACACAATTTACCCACACGCAGACAAATGCAAGCGCATAATGAAGACATGTCTGAACCAGTTGCCGAAGTTGTTCCACAAGTCTAAACATAAATATGATATTCATAACAAGTCGTCAACGTTTCCACGCACCTTCAGCAGAAGGGTTCCGTGTAACAAGAACCACACGATACCTAAATGCAGTACTTGTGGTATTGTTGTACAAGTTTATAAGTGTACATTACATTACTCTGTATGTTATAGTATAGAATTTGACGCTTTGTGACGAGATTTAGTTAGTCATAGGAAGTTAGTATTCATTCGGTAAGATTGAGTGGGCGTGGTTTTGATTAGATAGCTATTTTTATTATATTGAAGTATTATATTTTCGTATTTTCTATAGAAAATAATACTTATGTTTTTAATTAATGTAATAAAGTGATTCAATTAATTATTGCTATATATTATGTCCTGTCACCGAATATCGAACATTAATCGATTCAAATTGCTCGGTTACACTTTGTATGATTGAATGAATAATTTATGAACGACAAAAACGGTTCTTTGACGAGGAATAAATATAAGAGGACTTCTTACATAAATATCTCATATCTATTTATAAAAATAGGTTTTATTTAATATTTTAGTATTTTCCTACTTAATACTCGTACTATTAGAAAATTTCGCTCGTATTTCACTTTCATAACATGTACTATTATGGATTTTATACATTTTATGTAGGCTTAGTAGTTTCGAAAGTGTTGTTCGTGTGACCAATATATCTTTTTGGTTTAAATATGGTAACACTGAATAATATTTTCAGGTGAAACAACCCTACCAGTGCCTGGGGCGAGGCACAATAGATCCCGGTCGGATATTGTTGGCAACTTTGCACACAGGATGGTCTACGAAAGCGCTGGTATGTTTTTAGTAGATCTTTTGCGAAGATCTGGAACTTGTCTTAAGATTTGCTAACCGCGTGTCATTTCAGGTCCTTCGAATTTATCGTCGTCGAACTCGAGCACTTTATCGTTATCCCACACGGAAATAAGTGAGAGGGGTAAAAATTTTATGTCACCGTTGTCTGCTTACATTATTGAGACAGGTAAGCTTTGTTCTGTTTTTAGTATTTAATGTTATAGTGGAAAAAGATATACATCATCTGTGAGAATTTCAACTGTCTAACGTGGAGGCTTACTTAGTTATTACCGTTTTACCCAAACGTAAAACGGGACCCTATTGGGACCCTACGGAACCCTAAAAAAGATCATAAAAAACAAAATATCATAGTGGTAAAATACGTTAGGTTAGGTTTTTGTTGATTATTTACTATATAATATTTTTTTTTAGCTTTGGTCCAAGACAAGGGGCGCACTTTCGGAATATATGCGATTGCTGTAACAAGAGCTTCCGATAACGAAGTGTGGCATATTTATAGGCGTTACAGCGACTTCTATGACTTGCACTCGGCCATTAAAGATAAGGTAAATGTATTAAATAATTCAACAATGTAACACTTTCAATATATAAAGTAGTTTATATGATAGATTATAGATTTCGGTCGGGTTGTTTCAATTCTCTCAGTACTTTACGTACTTTTATTACTATTCTATCCTTATACTATTCGATCTATATGACAAACATTTGAAAGAGATAGTGCAGTAGCATGCGGAATTTATTCCAATTTTGGTTAAAGCATAACTTGTAAGCATAAATTAATAATTAATAAGCCTACAAGTTTCTTGGTGAAGTTTCCACTTGAACGGAAAATATACCTATTAACTTCTATTTATTCCCAACAGTGGCCCGAACTATCAAACTTACCGTTCCCCGCCAAGAAGGCGTTTCAGAACACGTCCCGATCTGTCCTTGAGAGTCGTAAGAGGATGCTGAACAATTACCTGCAAAGTTTGACCAACATCGCTCGCGACTCCAGATATATGACCTTATTGTCTGCTGACTATCTAGGTGGCTTCTTAAGCCCAGAGATACAGACTGAGAGACATGGGAATACGGTAAGATTTAGCGAGTATTAAATTAACCGGTTTGGTATAATCTTTGGTATAAACTCGAGATATGAGGTGGTGAGGGTACCACAGTAGCATATAATATAATTAATGCTGCACAAGAAATTGAAGAATTATTGGATTTTAATCTCGACTACATTATTTTAAGAATTAAAAAAAATGTTTGATTACTGGAGAATGAATGAATGAAAAACGGTGTTACTAATTAAGGCATTCACTCTAACGAAGCTTCTTGCAATTGCACTTAAATCTTTAATGAAATCGAGAATCTGAATAAAACGATCATGTCAATGGAAACACGTCAATTTAGTTTTTAATTTTAGGTTATAATATAAGATATTTTTGTAAATTTGTCGTATGATAGTATTCTTGTTCATAGCCTCTCGAATTGGATAACCGCAAAGTGCCAAAGGTATGTCTTGAGGCAGATGTTATGCATGTGTATTGTGTAGGCGTATTTTCCCTGTATGAAATGTATTTGTATTTTCTACATATCATCTTCTTATTATAACATAATATTGTCTTCTATATACATTATACATATTACATTTTTGAGTAGACAAGTTATTGTAACTGAAATTGATTGGTTTAAAATTATGTTTGAGTAAATATATATTTTATATACGAGTAGATTTTTTGTTAGTTTGATATCATATTTTTTTAATAGCTAATGAGAGTGAAAGTTTTATGCAGATGGGTAGATAGTTATTTCATTTTTCTCACACGCCTGATGCTTTGTACTTTCCGTAAGTTTACATACAAATTCTCTATTTGGATTGGATATCTCTTCCTAAAATTCTCTTCTCAAAAGATACACAATAATCAACATTTCCTGTAATTTTAAGCGGTTACCTTTAGCGTTGATTCATGTTAATATACATAATATATTTAATTTGACATAAACCTATGCCTAACCTAACCTAACCTAACTAACCTAACCTAACCTAAACCAATTATTTACTTTATAGTCTTGCTGTTTTGCAAATCGAGCCTAAATAAATCACACTATTGTCTGTGATAATATTACTTTTAGAAAGCTTTAGTTAAACGTAATTAATAATAATTGCAACGTATAGGGAAATCTAGAATGTTCTATTACCTTAGCAGTCTAGTGTATTAATATATTTATATTTATATTAAAGTTAGTCTTAAACATTGCTATATTTTGCTTTATTATTTTAATATTTCTTAACGACTAACTTCCATTGAAACAAGTATTTTAAAGAATGATTTATTTGATTGCAATTCGGTTACTTATTCTCCCATAGATCGACGCTCTCCTAGTGAACTCGTTAAGAGCTGGTATGCGGACGTTAAAGAACATGCCAGATCAGTTTGCCAATACAGTTGACGGCGTCATGGATGGTAATATATATTTAGTATTTTTATACATTACACACTAGGTTCTAGGTAGTTATTATCTGCTTTTTGTTGTTTCTGTGTACAATAAAGTGTTCTAAATATAATAAAAAATAAATAAGTTAAAACACCGTTTGCTTGTAACGATTTATATATATTTTTTATTTTTTTAGGTATTTCAAAGGTGTTCCAAGGTAAAAGCGGTGAGAATTTTGACGGCTTTAAAAGCGGTAACTCTTCAGATGGTCAGGACGTAAGTATTAAACAAAAACATATAGTATTATCCTATATATAAATATATATAATATGCATATAATACGCATATATACACACACACTTAATATAGTATACTCTTGTTCTATTTTAAAATATATAAAATGGTCTATTATAATATATATCATTAATTTATTACCATTAAGTTTGAATAGCTGATATAATATTAATGTTTTAAGTCGTTATCTATACTAATATATAAAGCTGAAGAGTTTGTTTGTTTGAACGCGATAACCTCTGGAACTGCAAGTCGGATTTGAAAAAATCTTTTTGAGTATGATAGCTACATTCATGAGGAAGGTTCTAGACTATCAAGCATTACGGTTACTATTCTTTACGGGTGAAACCGCGTGAAACAGCTAGTCTTAAAATATAATTTATCATAAACTAGCTGACCTGGCGAACTTCGTACCGCCTAAGAACCAGTAAATGTTGTGTTAATTTATTAGCATCATGGTTCGATGGATGTCTTGATGTAAGGCTGCACTGCATATTATTATATTACCTAAATTTGTCGTATACTTTAACCTCAGCATCATAACACAGCGCCATCTATTGAACACATGAATAAATAATCGTGGCTATCGGATATGATTTGCAATAAAATAATATTGC
>DWQK01000380.1:0-21747 GCA_018231225.1 Noctuana stator
CAAATTAAAAATTCTATTTTCTGAAATTGTTTCAATCCAGTAACTACCTACAGAGGCACCTAAAGTAATAAAAGGGAGTTCTATACTAGTTGTTGTAGGTACCCGTATTTAATATGAATATTGAACATAATTGTTTCAAAGAAACCAGTTCAATTGTTACAAACAATGCAGATCTTAGACTTATTTTAACTAGTCGTTATGTTTGGGGGGGGGGGGAGATTGCACCCCCTGCATTTGCGCCTGAATCATATCAGGTACCTATACCTACTAACTACGTTGCGGCATAGGCAGCTACAAGAAAAAGCGAGTGAAAAATTAAAGCGATTTTGCAAAATCGCTTAAGCCTATTAAGAAAAGTTATTAATTCAACTCAATATAGTATTGAGTTCCAATTCTAATGGTTCACATCTGAGACCAAACTCCCCGAATCCGAAGCACGGAGTAATCTAGAAAAGTGGCGCCGCCTTACCCAATTACGCGGCAACCTTCGGAACTGTCAATTAAGAAATCCCTCGTAATCCTCCCGTAATATAAATAAAATGCAAAACAAAATGAATGTGGGTGTTTGCTAGTAATTCGTATCGCAGGGTTAGGTACCATGTTGTACCAAAATATGTTTGGTTCTAATATAATAATGGCTTACGCACACAAAAAAATTACGTGGAGGAACTTTTTATCGTATATTTTTAGACAAAAACGCGTTTTTACAAGATTTTTATACGACATCGTTACCGTATTCTATACATTAACTACTGTCAAATGAAATCTAAGATTGATGATTATTTTTAACCGACTTAAAAAAAAGAGGAGGTTCTCGATTCGACCGTATTTTATTTTATGTTTGCTAACCTTCGACTGGGTGAACGGATTTTGATTATCTGTGCAAGCTGGTGCTTCCTTGAGGTGCCAATTTAATTTGGTTCAGTTGGGACAATGGAATTCAGGAGAAAACCATATAAGTCTTAAATTTGAAAATTTGAATTAAGTATGTGTGCAATTTTTACGGTTGGTTTCGTAATGCCAGTTATAATTATTATTTGTCTATTTACTAGCGCGAGATGTGTCACCCTGATATTTTTCGACGAAACGTAGAGATTTTTTAAGATACCTCTTAATCAATTTCTTAACAAACTTCCTAAAAAAAAAGAAACCAAAAGTATAATAATAATTATACGTCAGAACTGTTGGTTGAAATATCCACAAACTTTGGTGTGCTGCGGCAACACCATAAATATAAGTTTTCAAGTTTCCAATCAGTAGTTGAAATGTTTGTGGCTTCAATTGCTCTCGTTAAAATAAAAACCGCTCTTTGAAAATATATGCTTGAGAAATAATTTTTCTAGACTTATTTCAACTTCTCTTTGATTGAAACCGTTCTATTTCTAGTGAGGTAAAATAGAAATGCAATTTTCTTAAAAACTGATTAATTTTAAAACCGGTGTAGTCGGTAAATATTTTTCTTCGCTTGTAAAAATATTGTTGACTTGAATAAAAACTTTTGCGTCATTCAAAATGAGCTGGAATTATTTTCAAAAATTTGTGGAAACTGGATCAATTGATAGTTTTACTCCATGAGACTATTAAATTTGTGTTTAAGTTTAGTGGGTTTTTAGTGTGTGTGTGTGTGTGTAGGGCCTTGAATTCGAGAAATTTACTGTTGGACCTAGTTGAATTGGTTTCTTGATTTTATTCGATTTAGCTTACATTCGGACAGATAACGACTGCCGTACCATTTTATGTGTAATTACATTTTTTAACATTTCACGACAGAATAAACCTTTATCTTGCCAGAAAATATTCGTAACTTTTTACTGAGTTGTTGAAAAATATCATGATATCTGATATGATAAGTAATAATACCGTCAACCACATTATCCAAAGATATTAGGGACTCAAATATTGACTATACCGGCCTAACATTAATAACGTGGGACCAGTCGATTATCGAATAACGTCGCCTGGCGAGCGAAACAAGCCATCAATATCAATAAAATGACGATTGAAGAGAAAAAACATGCTCATCAATCATATCCCAGCGTTATTTTGACAGCTGCATGGGGTGACCGCGGAGTGGTGGTGTATTTCATATTGTTTACCTACTCTGTCAACGGTTTTCAGATGAGGATGTTACTGATAGAAATTTTAGTGTCCTCAATTTGGAGAGTCACTTGTCCAAATATTAAATATTCCAACACTTATAGTTGTTCCAACGGTCTTACTTAAAAAGGAAATCAACTTATTATACACACATGACAACAGCTAAAAAATTCTATGTCGCGGTTCACCTGAAAATCTTACATAATAGGTGATGATATTCATGAAGTTATAATTAAAAGTTCCGGTCCTGGTTGTTATCGATATATTACAGTCGTTAAACCTGATCGGAGGCCCTTTGGGCGGTTTGACAACATCCGCCACTAACCCGTATCTCCACCAATCCGCATTGGAGCAGCGTGGTGGAGTATGCTTCACGTCTTCCCCAGTTGTAGGGAACCGTGCCCGGCAGTGGGACATAAAAATGGTTGAAGGCAGGCATGACCTACGAGCGTTTTCTACTTCCCTCCTATGATAATAGAAAACAAATAATCATCTACGAGTATATTGCAATAAAATCGAGCAACAAAGAGATGCCACAGGACTAACTTGTACCTTGTACCATCTGACGTTGCATGAAATAAACTACAGTATGCAAATGCAAATACTTGAGAGCAACCGCCTTTTGAAAATTCTCGGATGGGAATAATCTCGGAAGTCTTGGTATAGAAGAATATATTGTACAAATCACCAAGTTTTTGTTAAGTCAAACTAGTTTTCTTTTTTAGATGTTTTGTTGGCTAGTCTTAATGCAAAGTGTGAAGTTGAGATGGTGTATTATTATTGTTTGATACCACGCGGTTTTACCCGCGTTTAGAATAGTAACATATTGCTTGCAATAACCTATAACATTCCTCATGAATGTAGCTATCATATTATACAAAAATATAATTTTTCAAACCGGTCCAGTAGTTCCTGAGATTAGCGCGTTCAAACAAACAAACAAAAACAAACATACAAACAAACTCTTCAGCTTTACATTATTTGATTTATTAGTATAGATGTATTCGATGAAAAATTGGTTAGTATGGAAGAGAGAAAATAAAAATATTTAAAAACGTGTTACGATACCTAAACAAGTACAGTGTAATTCAAACAGACCCAAATTTTATATCTCGACGTCAAACGTGGCGTAATAGTATATCAAAACCATTCTCATATCGCAAGACGTAACGCCACCGCGCGAGGTCGCGATTTTTCCGCATCGTGTCCCGATGTCGGGCTCCGAATGCCTATTTTTTTCTACGATGCCAAATTAATATCTGTTCCGTTTCCGTTGAGCGGTCGCGTCGCGGCGTCATGGAAGTACACGCACGAATGCGGGCTACGCGAACCAAACACGCCAAGTCGACCGGGAAATTGATTCAAAAAATATACCCCAAATTGAATAGTCGTAAGTGAGTTACGCCGAGCGTCGCGGACGAGTGTTGGTTCGGGGTTGGGCCTTCCTTTTGTTTCATGCTTTAGGCAAGTCCCAGTTGTGCGACTGGGAAGTGCGCGTTAGTCGTGTCGATTAATAATAATATGCCCTGCCATCAAACCTTTTTATGTTACACTGCTGGTCACGGGTGTCTCCCCACAACCGGGGAAGGCCTGGAGCATACTCCACCACGCTGCTCCAATGTGGATTGATCGAGTAATAATAATACTATTGGAGTTGGAATAATAATATAATTAATATTCAGTCACCTATTTCACTAACTTAATTTTAATAAGTCTTGAGGATTTAAAATTGGTAGTGTCCTATGCCAAAAACTTGTTAGACAATTGCTAAATAAGCATTATGAGTACCACGCAAAAATAATTTACTCCTATTGTTATGCATGTCAAAGAAAACACACGGGCCGATTTTTTCTTCGAATAAGAAAGAAATATTCGTACAAATCTATATATATATTTTTGTTAATGAATAATATTAATAAAAAGATATATGAGAGTACAAAAAACGCTAAATGATATAAATGTATTCGGTATATGCATCTTAACACATGTTGGTTAGACACGTCTGATACCACATATTGTGTAGAAGTCGATATAGTCCTGAGGTTAATTCGTCCAGGATTTTCGTGCTATTTAAAAACTCTTAATATCGTACGTAGCTGTCGATAGGCTGCAGTAGCCTCTTAGCATTGAGTATGCCACTTCCTCTTAAAATGTATGCAAAAGATTGTCTAAAAAACGATCGCATAACCGCCCGCGTGAAATCTCCCCTAAGCGGTTAAACGGTAAACACGGATCGAACACTAATGGAATATCGGTTCGCCTTAGAATTAATCAAATAGAATTTACTACGTACTACGTTGGCTTCTTTTCATAAATTAGCTGGGGAGCACGCTTCCCTTGTTTTGTTCCATTTAGCCTGAGTACTCGTATCTATTACTTGCATTGAACGTTAAATCAAATCAAAACCATTTTTATCCATCAGTAGCTGTGCCACGCGGTGTTACCCGCGTTAAGAATAGTATCGTAATGCTTGATAACCTTTAACCTTCCTCATGAATGTAACTATCATATACAAAAATATTTTTTCAAATCGGTCCAGTACTTTCTGAGATTAGCGCGTTCAAACAAGCAAACTCTTCAGCTTTATAATTTTAGTATAAAAGTATAGATAAGTACACTCAATGAACGTTACATAATATGGTACATTGGCTTTAGGAGCATAATTTTTTAAGGTAGGCCAAGAGAAAAAGCAGGTGGAAAGAAAAACTCTCGGCACTCCTTTAAAATCGTGTAGGTATACGAGTGGGCACGGGCACAAGTCCCACTGCTGGGCACGGGTCTCTCCCCACAACCGGGGAGGGCCTGGAGTCATTATATTATTATTTTCTATTCTATTTCCTCTATAACAACATCATCTTATCCGAACTGAAATATCCTCTTTTCGGATGCCAAAAAAGCATTGACAATAATTTTATACCTCGCGGTTTTTCCAGGAAACCCCACAATGGCATTTGTGTACAATAACTTAATGTATCCACTGTCCGTCGAACCTTCGGAGATTGATACAAGTTGGTACAGTTGAGTCCAGAGGTTGAAAGGATATTGAGAAGTAAATAAATAAATAACGCTCCACACTCACAGCCCCACATTAGTATTCCCTGTGTCGTGGGTGCCATGGACACATACAAAGACAAATACACAAACACCCAGACCGAGAACAGAAATATAAATTCGTCATTTAAATTTCTGTCTCGCCGGGGATCGAACCCGGGACCCTACGAATGGTGGACTGGCGTGATAACCACTAAACCACGCGGGTCGTCCAATGAAATGAATGAACATAATTTAAAAAATTGTCTATGTCAGTGAGACATAAGCAAAATAAAATTAGCGACGTTTATCTATCGAAAACAAATTGAACAAAACAATATTACCCCAGTAACCCTAAGCACCCCTTTATCGTCCTGACAAATTCGTTTGAAAAATGAAACGTATATTTTGAATTGAAGCCCAATATTCACCGACCGCCGCGATGAAATAACGCAAGTTGACAGGTGGGAATTATTATTAGGCTCGGCCAATCCACGATCGCTCAGCGAACGCCCGTGACAACGTGACCGGCAAGGCACCGCTTGCAAAACTGCCTATTTTGTTTTCACTTATTGGCTCATTGGGATCAGGTATTCATTTGTGGTTTTACATTACTCTATGCGAGTCTTTTTTGGATCAAACTTTCAAAGCTGGACTTTTAGAATCCTTTTTGAATCGACCGACCGTTTGCTTAAAAAGTGGTCTCTGCTACACAAAGAAATAATAATTATCGTAATTATTGTTTAACAGCTCTATACTTATTTCGTGACGTTCATTTTTATGAATGATAGATAGTGGATAAAAACTTTTTATATGTCCTTCACGTCTGCCAACATTAAATCAGAACATTTCACCCGTCTATTACCTAAAACAAAAGGTAACATTTCTCTTGAAATTTCCTTAGCACTCAGTGATTTGAGGATGAAATATTACAAGCCATTCACCATCCGGCCTTATACCGAAGCCCTTCAAATGTACCGTTGTATTGTTGGGGCATTGTTCATAATCGCAACCTGCTTCTGTGTGGCCAATATTAATTATATTTGAGAACGATTTGATAGCGTTATTACGATATCGAGGTGCGGTCCATTGGTTGCGTCATGTGACAGTATTAGCTGTTATTGTATTGGATATGTCGAATTCAAATTGTGTTTATGAGATACGAGTATAATGGTATTTTATCTCTTAAGCCAGTTAAGAATATTTAAAACAGTATATATTATTAAGTAAAGTTAAGGTTTGAATCTATACATATAAAATGCTTTGTCCTAAATGACTGGCTGATTGACGGAACAACGCACAGCATAAACCAGTAATCGCAGAGACCTGAAACTTGGAGGGTGTGTTCTTTGTATGACTTAGGCATCCAATAAGAAAGGATTTTCCGAAATTTTACTCCAAAGTGGCTGAAAAACGGAGGCTAAGTTTGTATGGGAAAACTTGATTCATACACATAAGTACATTAAGCATAAGAAACTAAAATAAACGTCGCAAAATTCTTTAAAGGTAATATTGTACTGTAACGTATACAAATAAAGCAATAAATTTTGCTAAAACATTAAATTAATAGACTTAGAAAGCAACAAACACAACCTTATTTATACGGATTCTTGAACTTCACTAATTTATTTAAAAACCTTGACCATCTCATCACTTTATCATTTAATAAGGCAAATTAGTTTTTTTTCTTACACTTTTTTAAATTATAATATTTGAATGTGTCTCGATAGAGGTGGTACGTTTGTAATGAAATTAGTGTGGTCTACAGAAGTGTCGATGGCCCTTTGGTTCATGCGTGACCACTACAGTTAAGTACCTATCACGTTGGACCACCGTTCGGAGAGGATTTAATTTCTACCACGCTAGGAATCGAACCCAAGACCCTCCGAATGCCGAAACGGCATGGTAACCACTACACAACATGAGTCGTTATTATTTTGAAATTCAAATGTTTTTAAATACATTGCTATTCAGACTCCAGCGGGCGCGATGTTCGGACTAATATTATTAATCACTTTATGCGTTTTCCCACGGGCTATTCAAAAATTTTTGGGGATTTTATTTCGATACTGTAATTTTATGTTTTTTGTTCCATCCGCTGTGCTGTATGTATTGGCAATTCGCATTTCCGCTATTGTTTGCGATGCCCTCAACAAACTGAATATGACATGGAATTTTACAGCGAATTTCCCATGCTGGGTTGTTGAATTTTACATTTAGAAAATAAATAAATGCTTTCCTTTGAAAAACTATTTTTTATTCTAAATATCTAAATGAAATGTTTGAAAGTAAATACAAAGTCACTTTTTCACACATTCACTCTAGTGGTTATTACGAGTACCTATCTTAACAACCACTCAAGATAAAAACCTGTTTGTCTAAATCTTATACGAAAAATAACTTTCCTTAGTTAATGAATGGATGTTAGGATACCCACAATAATGACCCATTTCCTTACAAACGTTAAAACTGAAGAATGGGTACCATGATCTGACTGATCTACAGAGATTATTCCATTAGTTTTAAACCATTCAAACCTTGACTTGGTATACAGTGACTTAACATACACGTGTCTCTTACTAAAGACCAGTCAAGTTGAAATAATACACAATTTAAATTAAAATTCCCTAGTAACAAAACATCCGAGCAATGTCTAACAGTTTAAATAAAAATACATTTTAATTATCTTTGAAATGTTCTGAAATAATTCCAACCACGCTATAAAGAAGCAACAATTACGCTTGAATTGAAACAATTTTTGCTTAAAAGCTGTTGCGTTCGTCCTTATTTATAAACCGCTTATAGTCAGAAATTTTCCAATAACTAAGTAGTCGAATCAGCAAATTTATAAGTATCTCGAGTTATTTCTGGCTGGCCGATCGGGAAACGAATGGCTTGCAATTCGGTTAACGGAATATTAATTTGTTAATATTTAAATTTTTTTTGAATATTCAAAGTTACTTGCTTTTTGAATGGCTTCTTCTGAGATCGACACAAACCCTTTATTATAATATTGTGCCTACGCGAGCCTCAATTGTATTTTATTGTTAGATATACTTTGTCTCTATTCAAAAGTTATCACTTTCCCATGGCTATACACATCAAACGTACACAATGTAGACGACACATAAACCTCGGAATTTTACGACTTCTGCGATTCAGATCTTATTTGATTATTTTGGCACAGCTGTGTGCACCATGTTCACAGGTGGACTGGAGTTCAAGCAAGGAGTCAAAGCAAGTTCCGGTAAAGCAGTCCCTGTATGTGGACTATTACACACTTTTACAAGTTATTATATTTTAGACGTACATTGTAAATATAATTCATTGTAAAAATTCAAATTTTAATATACAACGTATCGTAGTTAAATAAGAGTTATCGCACCGTTAATAAATACAATGTTATGAACCTACAACGTAAACCAGTGAGCTGGTCCGGAACTGTACCATAAATAATCAGAAAGAAAGAAATGTTATTACTTTAATTCTTTCATAAATAAATCATCACTTAAACTTCTGCCCCAGAGAACTGAAATCAGGAACTTTAAACAGTATTCCGACACGGCTACCACGAGTACATTATAACAAGGGTCGTTAGTAAATCCTCAAAACTTACATTATTTAGAAATTTACGTCCTTAATCAATGTTACAAAGGTGGTTCGACCTAATTGCGATCTCTCGATGCTCCCTTGCGGCGCGGCAAGGGCGTGCTCTATCGACGAGACTCAACTTGAGACCACTCCACTCTTCGAGTTGAGTCTTTATTAATATTATAAATTGACCTAGATGTCGTGAGAACAACTGACGGACCTGCCCGACGTAGTTCACAGTACAGACACAGACGTTATCGCCATAGTTACGAGTAATTATGTGTTTCAGATGTTTTTTTAAAGGCTTAAATGTTATCAATATAATTACATTGTATTAATTAACGGAGTAAATGTTTTGAATGGAATAAAATATTATTACGTAAACAGTGGATCAAATTAGGTGTATACTTAAAACATTTTTAACGATCCCCTTAATACAAATGATCTTATAGACTTAAAAGTGAATGGTTTTACATATCTATTGTACCTACTTACTAACATTTATTATGAATAGGACCTGTGCCCACACGGTCTTTGGTTTAGAAGTCAAGCTCACTAACCACTAAAATAAGCTAGTCAACTCAACATGAAAACCTACTTCAACCTAATATAAATGCACTTTCTATCGGAGAAGTTAGCTTAGTCCAATGCTATCGCAGCCGCAGTGCGACTGAAATGCTTATTCATGGTAGGCGCGGCCGATTTATTTGAAACGAGATGATATTCCGTTTTAGTCGTCCGTTTAGCAAATAAAACGTTGCTTCACTCCGCACCGATCTGAGGGCGGGGTGGGAACGCCATGATCAATCTTAATAAAGGCTTGAAAGCCATATTTTTCTTCGTTTCCCAGGCGCGGTCTGTCAATCATCCTGATACACTGATAATTTTATGCGCTCAAAAGCAAGGTAGGGTTGCTGTTTCGACTACGTCCGGCGGGTAGAGCTTAGTCTATTCTGTTCTATTGTCTTTCGTTTCCGTTGCTATTGTGTCATTGTATACGGTATTATTGCTATGTCATTGTTTTGGAGTATATTTTAAATGTTCTTCTTTGTTCTTTGCGATAACGCAATGCAATCTTTCAGTTCTACCTGACGGACTATTAAAATTTAATGCCGAAGTAGTGATATCTAAGCCTAAGATGGAATTACTTGTTTTAAAGTAGTGTCTACTGCAATATAAGTTAAAACCGACTTCAAACCAAAAGGTAAAAAATTATGTGTTGCAGACTTAACGCTTCACACTCTATATTTTCGGGGCACAGACCCTAAAATAAATTCTTGAATTCTATAATAAACTATTTATTACTTCTTAGTTTGCAGTCGGTTTTCATTATGCTTTGCAGTACTTTACGAGTACATCACACATCAAACAATATCCGTTTCGCACTTTATCTGTAAAACAATCTATTTGTTAAAAAAAATTTTTTTCATTCCTCACAAGTCTATCAACATATTTAACATTTATAATTCTAGGAGTGAGCTAAAGGAGCCACAGCGATTGTTTTGTCCGACATCCGGCCCGTTTGTCCATTGTCTTATGCTTCCTTTGTGGTTATTTATCGAAGCGTCCCCCACCAACTTTGTGGGTGAATGATAAATTGCTGACGTTTGTGCCGTGGTCGACCACAGATTGTAGTAGTGTCGCGAAATGTTTCATTCACTTTGTTTATAGAGATAGATTAAAAAGATAACAGATAAAGATAATTTGAATTGTTACCTAACTTAGATACATATATTGATATAATATTTGATATATTATTAGATATATCGATATAATACATTTAATATTAACGCATTTTAAACCAGCCACAGAAGCCACACAAATCAAATCAAGGCGTAGCCAAAAAATAACTACATAAATGATTTTCCAATACAAATGAATACAATAGTATTTACAATGTAGGGTTTAAAATTAGCTAAAAGTAAGTTTTAATCGTAAGAATATAGTTGGTAGATAGAATTAATGATAACATTGTAAATGTCCTAACGGTATGCTTCTAAAGTCATGATAATATTTTTATACTAACTCAAGGTGGAAATTCAAACACCCGTGTTTACATCTAATGCTTCAGTTCAGCCATCTCCGTCGGAAACTAGTGTAATATTATTAGCGGAAACTATCTTAATTAAATATCCGAGTGAATCAACCGCTCTGCAAGCTACTGCGTCTGACGTAGACCGTAGAATTAAATGCAGATTATTTTTATTATGATAACTGAGGAGTACGCCAAATCTTATAATACTCAATGCGCCGTAAGATGATTACAAATGTACAAAAAGATTTTTTTATCGTTTTTGAGTAGTAAACGAGCATGTAGGCAATCTGATTGTAAGTAGTCACTGCAACCCATGGACATTCTAACCAACCTCAAATAGGAGAGTAGTCCTATCTGAGATCATACGTCAAGGTGTTGCTACTCATGAGGACTAAGATGGTCGCCTTAATTATAGTTTGTACAAGACTTGCTATGCTATGCTATGCTGCTAGGGCCGCGATGATACCCCCGGACGAACTCTGTAAGCTCTACCACCTACTAAATTCCGTATATACTCGTAATAATATAGTCGTAGTTAAACACGGAACGCCTCAAAACCGGTCCGCGTAAAACCTCTTAGTTGCTTATTTCGTTCGCAAACTGTGTTACATAACGTAATATTATGCCGTCTCCATAAAATGCGTTCAACTAACATTATGGCCTGCATTTTTACCATGAAATAGTGTACGTGAAAATTAGGGTAGTTACATTTTATTTTATAGGTACGTTAGCGTCTTCCGGCTTCTTTAATTTGGGCGAAATTACTGGGTGCTGGGGCAGTTGGTTTTACATACGGGTATTACAGAATATACAGTGAATTTATAATTCAGATATTATTGTGTCTGGGTATATTCATAAAATTGTTGAGAAAAATTTACATAATATTTAGGACTTTTTAATATGTAAATTGATTATTATGATTATGCTAAAAATCTATGTATAATTACAAACTAAAGATAAGCTCAAATTTAACATGGCGAAACCTTCACTAAGATAATAGATTACTGTGTTCCAACATGTTAATGTTACTAAAATGGTTAAACTACTAGATAGAACTTGATTCGAATTAATTCTTCAGCTTTCAACTTGGCTCCAGGATCTTTTAAACACTTGAAACGAGCCCCGTTACTATAAGGAAAGTTTCTAACATCAATTTTACTCACAGCACAGGATTTTTTTAAATTATTGTCTTATGTTTTGGACGCAGAAGGACGACGGCGTCAAAAAAGGCAGACTTGTTGCCAACGCACATGTGGGTGGCAGTGTTACCACAACGTGGCGGCAGGAATATTTAGAGAGAGCCAAAAATCTTACACTCTGTATGCAATAAACCGTGTAAGACTAGCGCTTTCAGTTGAATTTCATTTCACAACACAGTTATTTGTAGTATGCAATATTGTACTTTGTATAAAGGATATAAAATCAAACGGATTCACTTTAAAACAAGAGGAACAAAATGTTCATAGTGGTTTTAGCTCCAATAGCAGTTCACTATACCCTCAAATCAAGGAAACGTTCCGCACGACCGCCTGCTGCCAATAACGCTTTTATTTCGAAGCTAGCCTTTCGCTCCCCGGTTCCGTTCATTCATAATGTTGGGTTAAAGTACCATTTTCAACAATTAGCGAAAGTTATTCTATTATTGCATATTTTTTAGATCATATTATATTTGCTGAGTTTAATTTGGAACCTCAGTCCGGACTTAGGTCAACGAACATACAAGTTACCCGAATAATAAATAAAACCATCCATAAACTCTTAGGCCCCGTGTAATAAACGAAATGATCAATAAAGAAATTTAATTCTAACGCATAGTGGCTTGAAAGTATACTCGTAAGTAGTATATAATATATTTAATAAGCTGAAATTACTGCGAAGTCAGAGAAATATTGGTTTAAACTTATCCGTCAATTGTTTATAGAAGAATAGAAGCTTGCAAATTAACGGTGGTAACAACAGATAAACTATATATCCACTATGAAAAAGGATCGGTACATATTTCACCATACACTAATATGTGAATACCAATACCCAACCCAAAATTCAAGGTCGGATTCCGGCCAACCAATAAGGCTTTTATTTCAAAATACGTCCAATTCCTAGGAACAAGTATAAATTATGCGACCGGCGGTTAGGCGGGCGGGCGGCTTTTTTCTCATATCGCGATCAAGCACGTGTCCCAAGTCCAAACACATCTTATCGATATAACCATAAATTGTTAGCTTTTTAAGAGGACGTCGACTGTCGTGCCGTTCTCCTGAACAGTTTATTCAGGGTTCCGTCTCCTGGGAACGAAGTTGTCTGACTGACTTCGTAACGAGACTGGTTTTAGCCTTGACGCTGGTGTTGTTAGCGACGTCGGAAGCAAATTGATCGATTGCAGTCGAGTGTTTTGTGCTTGGAATGTAATCTGTTAATGTTAAAAGGTGAATAAAGTTGTACTTTCTGTAAGTTTGCTGGACTTTTAACTGGCTGGAGACTTGAAACTATGTTAGTTATTTATTTAATTAGACCCTGATTTGTTAAATATTATTCTTATTTTTCTAAAGTTGATCAAAGCATATATAAGTAACAGCAATAATTTAAAAAATTTGCCTAAAAATTTGCCTACACTTCCTATAATAATCTAAATTATTATTGTTTTGTACTTGTTTATAACAAGTAGATGGTAGAAGAGGGATCGTATTAAAGGCAAGTATATCATTAAAAAAAACCTTGCCCTAACCCACAGACAATATTGTCCTAACATAAATGATCACAGCCAAACATTTTATTCCCTAAAAACTCACATCAACCGACCAACAGAATCCCAAAACAGCATTACAACAGCAAAAAGCACAGCTGGAGGAAACATTTAGCGGAACCAACTGGACCCGGATTGCGGAGAGTTAATATTGAGAGTTTGTACGATTTTGTGCACAATAACATTAGGATTTTCGGATTAAAATAGTAAGATTTTCTGCGTCAAATATTATGAGAATGCACCTGTTAAGGAAAGGAATATGACGCTCTGAACCATATTATTACATCATAAAACAGTCGTAAAACTAAGGCTTTTACTTTCTTCGTATCATCTTTAAAATAATGTAGTCACACATTTCACTAGTGCCAAGTGTTTCGAAGCAGACAGATCGTTGCAATGAAAAAAGACGATGAATAATAAATAATTGTATTTTAGTCTGCACGTGTCATATAATGATTGAAAAAATGGCGAATAAAGTTTCCAACAATATTTCCCTTAATAACAGCGGTCTATGGGTTTTGTAACGACACGACAATCTCATTAGCGCTTTCCTCTCATGCTTACTCATTACCTTTCACCTTAATTAATGAGAAATATGACACAGAAACGCCACAGAAAGTGTTCGTAGCTTACTTACACAATGTTTTGTATCTAATATTATTATATTTGCAATTTCAATATACTTATCACAGGTTCATCGGTAGGGAAAAAAAACATAACTTTTCTGATTAGAATTTTAAGCCTCCACCCGGGACATTCTTTACCAATCTCATCCTTTTGATGTCTACAAAAAACTAAAGTCGTAAAAACTAGAAAACATGCACATGTAAAAATCATACTAAAGGCAAACACTTCCAAAGTGCATTTTGAAAAGGTTAATAACGCTACTCAGATCTAAACAAGAAACTTATATACGAGTACGTTGAGATTTGAACCTTACTCTGGCGGAGTGGCGTCTGAGAGACTCAATTTGACGTCATTATGTCTTTGTAACTTGGAACCCTTCCATAGACGTAGCAGAGTAACACGTAATGAAGATACAGCAATATAATTATAGAAACAATTATTGCCACTATAATTTATAATAAAAACCGACTTCAATTGTTTTTTCGCGGATCTCAGTATTAGAACTAGACTAAATCAAAATCCATTCACCCAGTAGAAAGTTAACAGGTAACAAATAAAAACATACAGTCGAATTGAGAACCTCCTTTTTTTGAAGTCGGTTGAAAATAGTGATGCAACGAAACATCGTCTGCTTTGTAATCAGCATTCGCCAGAGCAAAGTTAAATTACCGTAGCTAATGCATAGTTCAAATAGTTAAAATAAGAACATACAGAATTCTAAGTTGTAAGTGGTAACAGTTTTAGTTCGAGAAACTCCGGAGTTAATGCCATTCCTTATTAGCAAAAGCTAGCACCTTTTAGGTCTTATCCAATGTTACACAATTACTATCTTAAAGTAATTGTTTCATTCACATGGAATTATGGTAATTCTGTCTCAGTGAAGACACTCATTTGAAGTTGAAATTGGTTACTGAAATAGCAGCCTTCGGGCTGTAACTGTAACTGTATGTACGGGTTTTATTTATTATATTGAGGGCCCATTTGGATCGGGGTACATTGACCCCAAAGCACAATAAAATTATTTTTTTTAAAACATGCCATATCATAACTACATTACAATAAAGTGAAATTTATGTTTGGACTTGACGAAATTAATGCGATAATAATACACAGCGAAATAAAAGTTTTAATTATAATGAAAACGAGGCATCGTATATTAATTTCGCGTTTGAATTATTTAAGTGTGGATACTTGAACAATGAATCGAGTAGTATTCTCTGAACCTTATTTCGATGGGAGCTATTGTTCACAATGTTTCAATAGCAAGGATTAAAGCAAAAACAACGGAATTGTTATATCCAGGTCCGTTACATCGTTTGTTAGCGGATAACGCCTGTTAACTATGTATTGGTTAGCAAGGCGATTGAACTCGGCTTGTAACCTGTATATTCAGAGGTACAAAAGAATACGTTCATAAAAAAATTACAATAGGTTTGAAAGTTTCCTCCTATTTTAAATTCGGGTTAGAAGCTACTAAATTTTGTGTGTTACTTGTGTGGCAATAAATCATTATTTTATTTTATTTTAAGTGTGGATTGCGCTCGCTTGAGTTTCGTCAAGGTGGTTTTTATTTCTAAGGTTACAAACAAATACATTATATTATGTATTTGTTTGTAACCTCTTAGTTTAATTACTCAATTAAGTATAAACAATACATGCTAATTGCGAAAACGCCTAAACTCGGAGATCCGCTAGAATACATTTCCGAAATTTTTAGGATAATCTTAGAAAACACGACTAAACAAAGACGGAAGCGCAATTTGAAAGCAAAACAATTGGTAGGTAACAAAGTTGTTTGTGAACCGCAAACATTTACATGAGAAAACAAGCAATATGAGACCACAACCACGATCTTGGGAATAACACGTTGGTAATTTACGTATTAAGGGAAATAAAAGAGACATGAACGAAAGTTATAAGACAAACCTTTTTAAGCAGATTTTTTCGAACTTCAAATTATATAGCTTCATTAGTGTTATTCCTCCTCTTCTTATTCTTATCGTATATCTAGAAGAAAACTACGTCATGGTAAAGCGTCGCCGTAATGACTTGAATCTAGATCTTCTACTCCCAACGGCCAGCATTTGAATACCAGCTAAAGAACCACTGATTTTACGTGCTTTTAAGCGTATTACAAAAACGTGTTACAGCTCTGAAAATAAAAAAAATAGTGAATCTATATTTTCAACTAAACTTTATCATTAATTTGAGGTATATTAATCAAAGTGAATTCTGTAAGTACCACAAAAGAACAATTCGTTCAGAAAAATGGCACTTTAAAATTTAACCAGTTAAAATCTTAAATTTTACCACATTCGAAAATAATTCCGTCGCAAGACAGCGAAAGCGGTCCACATCTTCCAACTTATCTAAAGTTCAAAGCAAAAAGCCAAACTGAACTCGTATCGGCAGCATGCGGGCTTCAATACATATTGAATGCTATCGTCAGGAATTCTAGATGTTTTACGTAGCATTTCCACAGTCGTTACACTAAAATGTCCCGTTGAGAAAAAGTTAATCTTTTTAACTACGAAACTATTTCAAGCGGAATACTATTCGTTCTGTTTTATTTAAGATTTTTATTTATGTTATTTAAAAAAAAGAAATTATGTTAGCCGTATGATATTAATACCTATGTATTCCTTAGGAGTAAGTAGATGTGAATGTCCTATGTAATGGTAGTAAGTTTTGCTTTTATGGATCATCTTTAGTTCTGGTTGTATGGTCTGGATGTAATGTAGCGCTTAGTAACAGATCGAGTAGGTAGTATGAAAAAACTCGAAACTGACTTTGAATAGGCAAGATAAAGCGAAAAAGATCCGTAAGTTTTGCAAAATAAACACAATTTCTATGTCAAAGCTCTTAAATTATAATTCCGTTTATAATCATCTTCGTCCCAGTTAATCGCGCTAAGCACCTGACAAGCGAAGAGAACTTTAAATGCGGCATTTCAGAGACACAAGAAAAAGCGTACTATGAAACCCAAGGGTACTATCAGGCGCCATCAGACTGATTGACGGCGGGGAATCGGGAAAATATCACTTTACGGGATAATTTAGATTGATAGCGGACTGGAATAAATATTATCCAGGGAAATTTGTGCCCCGTAGCCTTATCATTGTGGACGAACTATATTGATTATCGGCATTACTCCTCAGTGTCGTAGTGGAAATTATAATATTATACATTATTATGCTTTTTTGTATGTTTGTAGCTGGAAAAGCCACTTGAAGTTCTAACAGTAATAAAAATATACTTGTAAGTAAGTGAAATCAACTAAAATACGAGTACAAACATTTTCCTACTAACATTAACAACGGTTAGAGTCAGTTGTATGCATCGTATACGTCATCTACCTTCTTACGCGAGCACAAAGAAAACGCTTCTTCACTAAACTCGCAATAAGATGTGCAGCGCTATTTGCCGTAGACGCTGACCACACAAAACAAGGAGTCCCGAATTCACCTCAGTTTATCTCGACTGAATATGTTGTCCGTTCTATAGTTTTTGAGATACTTGTACATGAAAACGTTTTCTTTACTCCTACAATAACCGATTTAAAGTAAGCAATAGTTTTGTTACAGACTTCAAAAATTGATGTGAGCGTATCCATACGGACATGTAAATAATTACAGCATAATACTGTTGTTGCTAATAGCTGTTGTTGAAGCATGCCCGAACAATTTTTCAAACATTGGGCAACAGTGCACCAGGCTCAGTAACCCTATCACGAATAATAAAGAACTACGTTAAGTAATCGAGTTACGTACCTAATGTCACTTTATCCATACAATTTTTAGTTCCCGATACGCCCGATACGGGGCGCTGTTCAAAATCCTATACAAAATTTAACTGTTACTACCTACTCGATGACGGATTTGTAAAATGTATGTGATACGGCTACAGATGATGTATTTCTGTTGCCGGTACAACAACAAATACTAATTAACAGAATAAAATAAACATTTAACTAAAGATTCTTTTCAGTTTTATAGATATTCCTACGGAAGCCTTTGTGTCATACTCACACATGGTTGGTTTTATTTTTTTAAATATCTCATAGTTCCGAATGATCAATTCAAATCTTTGGTTTGTTGCAGGTGGTTACAGTGTATCCTCTGGTAGCGTACATGCTGCGGACGGAAGCCATCCTGTTGATGCCGTTCAAGGATACCACGTGTCTGAAAATCTCTATTAATTTGTGCATCGTCGCTGTCTGCATACTGGTCGCCTGTTTTTGTCCAAACGTTGGGACCATTATAAGGTAAAAATACTAAAAACTATAATTATATAAGTATTGAGTTCTGTGCGTTTAACATCAGCGTGGATGAAATATCGTAAAAGTATCATCGGATTATAAAATCGATTTGCTGTTTTTCCTTTAAATCTCAAATTTCTTCGCGCACCGAAAAGGGATCCAAAGTTTTCTCTTCACTTCTTTATTAATGTAATTTTTTATTAGAATTTAGTAGGTACACACTAAAAAACATAAAGAAAAAACGTACTGAAGAAAAATAGTAAAAGGACGTTTTGCTCATCCTATGTCGGAATCGGAATATCTTCCAGGCACTTCCAGCCGACCCGCAAAAGCAGAGAATTTTCTTTTTTCTTTAAATGTAACTTTTATATTTAGATACACGGGCGCTATCAGCGGGCTGGTGTACGTGTTCGCACTGCCCTCCTGCCTGCAGGTGCGCTCGCTGCAGCTGCGCGGCCAGCTCTCCCTGCGGAAGGCTGCCTTCTACACCTGCATCGTCATGTTCGGGGCCGTCAACCTTCTCATGCAGTTCTTTATTGAGTAGCCTGGTTACTAAGTGGTATTTCGAATATCAAATGAAACCAAACATTTTTATTGACCAAAGGTGTTTGTTTGCACTGAATTACCGTTAAATGATACTGTACATCGACTTTAGGTACTCTTTTGGCTAAGGTAGGCTTATTATTATTATAAATTTGTCCATTAGTATTAAGTACTATTTCAAAAATTATGAGTGATTCTATGTTAAGAGATCGCTTGAACTAATGAAAACTAAAATGCATTTCGACTACACTGCTAGCTTGGTAGGTCATTTTCAAAAAGAAATTCGCGAATATCAGAGTTTAATACTAACAAGGGTTCCGTTCGATCATTATTGGAATAATTAAAACAGAACCCTTATAAGAAAAATTATAGGGGTTCTAGTTTCATAAAAAGTCGAGTCAGTCAATTTCATTCAATCAATCAATCTATATCAGTGAATTGATGATTTATCTAGTCATAATTAGCTAAGGGTAAAATATGGGTGAGTAATAAAAAACATCGGCTTTAATGTAACCATTTTATTCAAACACTGTTTACCTAATCATAAGTTTTTAGATAAGACAAAATCTAACAATAATTTGTACAAAATCAAAATAAATAAATATCGAAAATTTACATTTTTCTTTGGCTAAAAAAAAAGGAGAATGCGACTGCGTACCAAAACTAGTGATTAAGTGCAAATCAAACATGCTTAATTTTAATAGGAATAACTTATTTTAAATTTTAAAAAAGCTTTCTTTTTTAATTCTGTACCGGAATCACGAAATATATATTTGAGGTTATGGTACAGTGGTAATATAATTAACCAATCAACTTTTTATTCGATATAAAAATCCCAGAGTGTCGCGAAGTATTAAATAATTTTAATATGACTATTAAAATAATTGTGATCGATAGATAGATAGATCTTACGGTACTATAGATAGATCATTCTCCTTTACTGTTTAATCAAAATCCAATCGCCTTGATTTTTATTAAGTTCATCTTCCTCATCATTACAATATTACGGTTAAAATATTAAACTTTTTATTTATTTGCATATTTACATAAAATATTTAACAAGAAAACATTCCTTCAAAAACAACATTATATATATAAGTTAATATAAAGGACAAATTAAGACCACTTGAACGTGTATTTTACACTGATTGACCACCTAATATATATATGTATATACCTTTTTCAAATATCTTCCATTTCTCTCTCTCCATCTCTATCCTTCTCTCTCAAAATAGCTTGAATAGATCTTGTATGTAATAACATAACAACTCACATATGTGTATAGCCCTTAATCTCTACACCCCCCAACCTAGTTGTTCAGTACTATCTATGTAATAACAGTGGGCGCGTCACGTCCCGTGTAGGTCTGCAACTGAGATATCTGCAGCGCCACCTCTATGAGCGGCTTCAGCATCACCTGCGCGTCTCCGAGGACGTCCTTCGCTTCGTACGAGTCGATGTACAGCCTGGATCAGATTGATATGATATTGGACATACATACAAACATAGTTTGGTTGGATACGCGCTTCTTAAATTTAAGCTTTAAAAGACTCACTCAAAACGACTTACATAAACTTACCTTAATTTACAGTAAAATATACACTTCAATCCCTGCTCGAACACAAATTTAAAAGAACTGTTGAACAAATACTATATCGAAAGTCATTTAAAATAAAAAGAAAATTAAAACATTTTTATGCATCATAAGATACTTCAGATATTTGTACACACTCGATGAACGTCAAATAACACAGTACATGGGCTTTAAGCGGCTTTAATGACATTAATGACTATTAAAGTGATAAGGCAGCCTGTGATTTGAGTTAAAACTTAAAATTGATTAAAGTTAAATCCTCTGCCAGGCTGTATCTCGTTCATGCAATAGTTATTAATTAAATGTAGAGAGCGACGGTGCTACCTTCCCGGGCGGACTGTACAAGTTATAATGATGTATGTTAGTGAATGAGTTACCTGACAGTGGCTCCGGAGCTGCCAGTACCGCTGAGACGCATCACGATGCGGGAACCATCTTCGAACATTATGCGGAGGCCCTGATAGTGAAAAATGGAAATAGTTTATATACACACATGATCATATTTTAACATTTTCATTCATTCTTTTTCATTCGTTCACATTTTATAAGAACGTAATCGAGTTAACCATGATGCTATACATTGCGAACTATCATTTAAATTTCAGCCTCGCCAGGGATCGAACCTGACCCTTCTAATGGTGGACTGGCGTGGTAACCACTACACCACCACACAAGTCGTGCCCAGCAGTGGAACATAAAAAAGGTTGAAGGCAAGTATGGTTATAAATGTGACCTGTTTCATGGCAACGCTCTGGTCGACGGGGTCCATGTAGGAGAAGTTGTCGGCCTTCGCCACCACGTAGGTCTTGCCGGCGCCGCTGTGCACCGACCCCACGAAGCTGGGGGACGTGATGCGCTTCTCCAGCGCCTGCATCATCTCGTTGCACGGGTCGCTCGGACATTCCTCGTAATCGTATCTGAACAATATTTATTCAATGTCAATATTTTTTTTGACAATCCGTGTGTATTAGTTATCTTACCTGTTACTCGGAAGACTTCTCCGTAAGGCAGAAATTTAAATGATGAGTTTAGATATCTGTTCCCGATCTGGGTGTTTGTGTGATTGTCTTCAAAGTCACTCACACTAGGATTCCATGTGTTGCAGCTGTTGCAGTTGCCATGAACACACACAAATACAGTCATATAAACACCCAGCCTAAGAATGGAAATCTTAAGTCATCATTAACTCTTCTGCCTCGCTGACAATCGAACCCAGGCCCCTTTTAATG
>DWQK01000381.1:0-21745 GCA_018231225.1 Noctuana stator
TGATGAAACAAAAAAAAAGAGTAAAGTCTTACATCACAAACGCCATCTATCGTATAAAAAAAAACCATTACCAAAACCCACCTCTACCTCTTGTGTCTAACTTTTGAATACAGCGCCATCTACTAACACCATCTGTAAGCTGTCATGCTGTCATCTTTCATATTTCTTTATAGTATTATAGGTAGATACAGATAATATCAAAGAAAGTACAAGTGTTATGTTTGTTATTTTTTATTTTGTGGTTAATATTTTTGAATTATACAGTATCCTTAATAACCTTTCATAATTTTGCGATTTATAGCTAACAATATAAAAACACTATGAGTAGAAGAAACTCTTGACTCTTGACGTAATGACACAGACTGAACACTAATACAATGACATTCACAGAACACTCCTATTGGAGATGACTTTAAACAATATAATCTCTGTACACATCCTACATGCTGCCATCTTGTGAGTTATTACGGTAACTATCGGTAAAACAGTTCCGGATCGTACTAGTATAATTCAAACTTTAAATATAACATTTTAAAATAAACTCAATTTTAAAGTTAAAGAAAAACATTAAAAAAATTATTTAGGGTAATTTTCTTTTCCAAAATAATTTTTAAATTTTTATGGTAAGGACTGAATTTGATTAATCCGTAATTGCCGCCAATAGACAGCGGCGTTTCGGCCATTTTGAGAACCCCGCGACAGGAAGTGAGTGATGAAGGTGCTACGCAGGCGCAAATTGACCTTTCGGTTGAAGAACCCGTCGGTCACATGTGAGTGTCGATAAATATCTTAGTTTTATCGTGAATCCTCTTACAATAGCCTTTTTTATTATTTTCGTAAGTATTTTCTATAGTGAATATAAATTTGTGAAATCGCAGTCAAGTAACAGTGTGAATAATGTGTAAAATTGGAAGTTAATTGTATCGCGGCGCCGGCACGTTTGTCAAACTATTTTTCTTACATTTACTCTGTTTTAGAATAAGGTATATTGAAGCTTTTCTTCAATAATTTTATAGTGATTGTTTTCTGTGTGATCTGCTCTGGGAAATAGAGGTTGTTTAAAGAGAAGTGTTTTCGTTCTGTCCAAAAGTTTGGCAAGATGTCCCTGTCGTGAACCACATGTTCGGTTACCACACGGCTGGTGTCGTCCCCTCACCGCCTCCGCAAATCAGTCCTGATGGCGTTTTGTATAATTTCTGCAATTAACCAATTAATCGGGTGTACTTAATAATATTATGTGCATCTATCATTATTATACACTTGATGTTTTTCGTGAAGCACAAAGGTTTTCGCAATAGAACGCTAGGTGGGGTTAGGTCGCCACTGATTTTCCTTCGGGAGCTCGATTTTGAGTCATTCTTTGAAACATATTGACTTCTTGTCCATACTGGGATATTGAGGCCTCAAACGTGACAATTTATCTTGTTTTGACGGCGTGTATGTTTTTGTGGTAATGTGGCAATTGTGATACGATTACATTGTTGGTCTTTCACGACATATTTTTCGCAATTTCGCGTGTTCACAGATAGTAGGTAAATATTAATATACATTTTAATCTATTATAACCCTGACATTACTGTCTCGAAGATATCAATGTTATTATCTTAAAAATTGACTTGTCATCATGCTTTCTCTACATATGGTCGGATTTTAAGATTACCTTTTCTCTTATCATATTTAACCTAAGCACTTTTTACTCTTGCAAGTCTCATGCAAGTTACTCGAAACAATGTTTTGACTCTATTCAAGATTTGGTTTTTATGAAATTTCACCAAGGTAAAGGAGTAGGTAAGGTACGTGTCAGTAAACTTGGTGTAATGCATTATGGAAGAGCTGTGTGGATTTTATGTGTGTATAGTTCAATTTGTCAAAACTTGTCCATCTGTAAAAAGTATGAAATGAAGTCGCTTCCGCTGTCTGGTGGCTTAGATCTTTTAAACTACTTAACGGATTTTTAGCAGTAGGTAGAGTGAGTGAAGAGGAAAGATTATATGTATGTAGCTATTTACTGATTTTTAGGCTGTATGAAGTTCTCCGGATCAGCTAATAATTCATAAATCAAGTTCATTGACCATATAGGTCAACAACCTGTGCCAATTTTGATTTAAAGTAGTGACTCATCATTCACAGTTAATGCCAAGGTTGCATTATTTAGAAACTGGTTTCTAACTGTTTATGAGGATTTAATTGTAACCACAACTTAACCTGAAGCTGAAAAAGAACTGTTTTTCAGTTTGATGCAGGAGAAACTTCATATTTTTGACAATATTAGTCCTTATTAGTACCATGTGTATGACCTCTAATCATGGTTTAAGGTGAACACTTAACCTCAGGTGACCTATACCCACATTTGCATTTATCTTTATTATCCCTTTTGCTCATTAAAATATAAAGTAAAAATAGGTCTTTTGTTCTGTACTATTAATTGAGTCCAATTTTATAAGCGTAAGCTTCAGTGACAAGACTATAGTGACATTATTTCTGCTTCCCCTAACTACTCTCAAATATTTTTATTGCACTGTACGAGATTGTACCTTCCTCTTCTCGCAAAACCTTGTTCTTATCATATTGTGCTCTTTGAAAAATCTACACTATCTAACTACCCAGTTTCGGAAGTTGTAAAATCATTATTATCTAAGTTTATTTACATTTTAGCCACTTGAGTTTAAAAAATTATATTTAATCGAGCCCATAGAGTCGCAGGCACAGTCCCTATACTGCGTCTGTGCTGCGGGTACTCGAACATAATCCTACAGTTCCGACTATGCGTCTCATTATACAACTGTATTTTGGGATCACCGTCCAGGAATACAACCTCATTCTAATTTATTTGCCAGTCTGCCATTCGGAGAGTCCTTGCTTAGATTCCCAGTGAGGCAAATATTTAAATACAGAATTTAGATTTCTATTAGTGATGCAATTTCAAAAGGATTCTTGAGTAATTTTATTCACTCAAGTAACTGTAGTGTAAACACAATTCGAGTGGTGTCACTTATTTCTGTTCCTGGTCTGGCTATCTGTGTAATTTTTTGTGTGTCCATGGTATAACACAGGAAAGGATATTCTAGAGTAGGGAAGGCTAATATGTCCTCAATATGGTATAAAAAAAATTATGCAAATATAATTTCTTGGGGAATTGAGTACCTATTTATAAAATAAATCTTGCAACATACTTACCATTCTTGCTAACTAAAATTAAAAATGTCTGCTTAGTTTTGCTACCTTCTCCAAACTCTGCCCGGTTAAGTGAAACTGTAGGAAATCCTTGGCAATTCTTAAACAGCAATCTTATTTGACTTGAATGTCTTTTCTCTTTTAATTTTTTTGTCATAGCAGTTTACTCTTGACAAGTTATCCGGCTGAAATAAAGCGCTTCTGCATCAATTTGAACAAAGAACTAATGTCACACAAATCTCAAACACAGTGATTCAGTAAAACACACACTGAAAAAAAATTGTGACGAGAAGTTTGTCTTCTAAAATAGAACTAGAAGAAGCTACTCACATATTTTTAAACATTGGTATAGATTTTTATATTTTATGATACCTATGTGTACAAAGTACTGGGTCACTTCTAAGAATGTTGATGGTTTTGATGTTGATAAAAATTGTCCTTTATCTCTTTGCCAACTGATAACTTAATTGATAAGTTTTTCTTCTGCGGTTTTAGCAGCTAATTTTTAAGCTTTATCTTAATTCTTGACACGTGCATTATCGATATGATTGATATACTACAGTATTTACACATACAGAAATATTTCTATCAAAGTTTCACTACCAAGTAGTACCAACATATTACATTTCAGTACACGTTTGATTGTTTCTCGACTGCCATTTCATATATCGAAATATATTAACAGTAGTCGCGCACGCGGAGCCAAGTTCGTTGTAAATTTTAATTTTGAAATTCGAATCGTTGGTATAATGAGTGCCTCCAATTCCAGATCACTCCCTGTAGGTAAAGCCGCCACAGTCGACATGGGCGATATCGAGGACACCCACTTCGAGACCGGCGACTCCGGTGCCTCGGCGACGTTTCCCATGCAATGCTCCGCCTTGCGCAAGAACGGTTTCGTGATGCTCAAGGGACGCCCCTGCAAGATTGTGGAGATGTCTACTTCTAAGACCGGAAAGCACGGCCACGCCAAGGTTCACCTCGTCGGCATTGACATATTCAATGGAAAGAAGTAAGTTACTTTTTATTCTACAAAGAGATGTTGGATACTATTATCAATAATTATTGATTCATATTAATATTAGGTATTTCTATTAATAGTTATTAGTAGAACTGGTCGTGGTAGAAACTAGATCTGCCATTTGGGCAATGTTCTTTAAGTACTAAATGTCATGGCTTGTATGCCTATCTGCTTCCGTCTAGTTGTGCGCGATAAGGTGGCAACATGATAATGACCGATATTGGACCTAGGGGTTACTTAATATTTATACTAACGGAGGTTTTTTTTTTTTGTGCCAATCAACCATAAAATCAACAGCAGAATATCTTTGACATTCTTTGAGATCATCACAAACATGTCAAATTTTTCTTGAGAATCGTACCTATTTATTACCTACAACTTAAATTTTGGGTTACTAAAACGCTATGTTTCAGAAACCTGATTTGATTTGACAGAGCTGTTAACGTTAATATATGTTTTGGTTGAATAAAATAGGTATACCAATTTTATGTCTTTGTTATTTAATTACGTGCCTTTTACATAATTTTTAAGCTTATCATGACATTGCTTACAAAGAAAAGAGTCTATAGCAAAGTCTTGAAGGGCAAATAAAATGAGGCGCTGTATTATTTATATACATTTAAGATTGTAAGCAAAAGGTGATATTTGAGATTTGTATTTGTTATTTTCGCCGAATAGAGGTCGTATCGTGTTCCATCCATAATAACATTAATATTGTAGAAATAGGAATATGATACGTCACAGGTCGTCCTACGCAAGTCTCGGCAGCCAATTAGAATCTACTTGGATCGATCGATATGTCTGGGAAAAATATAATATCTTTAGCATCAGAAATAGCAAGAGTATTCTATATTACTATTTGCTATAATATATACTTATTTTGGTCCAGATACTTCTTAAGCTGATTATGTCTCTTAAAATCGAACTTTATTAAATAAACCCATATAGGGTAAAGTTCTTAGTCGCTTAGAAAATAGATCTATTCTTAGTGATTGGAAAGTAAGAAGCAAGAATAAAATACATTTCATGGAATATGATAAACAGTAAATTGAAAATTCAATTGCAATCCGTTATATTATTATATTTTCAACCTCTTAAAAGATTGTATCTCGAGAGATAGACGGGGTTGCTGGGAAGTGACGCATTTTAGTTATGCTCTATAACATAGTACCTATCTCCTGCAATACCTGAATCTAGGTCAGGCTGCGCGGGCTGTATCGATTCTCTGAATTATATATAGTGTATGTAGCATTTGAAGTTTGACCATCGACCAATTGATTCTTGATCTCTGTTGTAAAGTTTAATAATGACTGCCTCACTCACTAGCTACCCGCCCTGGGCCTGGCCACACGAGTGCATTTCATGTGGGACATGTGATAAAAAAAAGTTCTGATCGATTTAAAGTTTTATCATTTTGGTTTTATCATATTCTTTTCAAAAATGAGCATTTAACAATAAAATATTATAGTTATTTTGTTACATTTCTTTCCTTCGCGCTTCTTCTTGTAATTGATAGGTGTTAGAACTTATAAAGTTCTCCGACGAACTTATAGTAATGTTTTTTGACGAAAAGCATTTCAAATTGAATTGTTTATCGGTAACCGATTGTAGTTCATAACTATATTTGATGATCAGATCAAGCCATTGCTGCACTGTTAGTTTTAACTTTGTGCATGCTTTCTACTGTTGTTTTTTTCAATAATGTACAGAATTAGTGGATTTAAAAAAAAATTATACTAGGTATATTATCGAGCCCATAGAGTCGCGGGCGTAGTTCCCATACTGCGTCCGTGCTGCGGGTACTCGAACAGAATCCTCCAGTTCCGACTATGCGTCTCATTATACAACTGTATTTTGGGATCACCGTCCAGGAATACACCTAATCTATCAAATGATTTATTATATTAAAATCAATAAATGTTCATTATATTATAACACATATATTATCATCCAAGGCTGTGACAAATGGCGATTTTTTATTTCCATATAAACTTTTCTATCGAATCATAAAAAGGCTTTGAAATTATTATTTAATAGTCCATAAAACTCAAATTCATGGTAATTCTACAAAATTTAATTCATACTCTGTCGTGTATCAATGATTAATTTTTTTTTACTTCGTTAACTTTAGTTCTATATTAGACAAAAGTTGGTACTTATCGCTAATACAACTACATGCTCCTTATTTATTATTCACATACTACAGCCAACTATTCGCTCGCATTTTACAAGAAGTAATAAATTATTCTTATTATGTTTTCGCTTTGCCTTTATCGATCACTTGTTACAAGTCACCTCATTTTCTTAATTTGGTTAGCTAGGTTTTTGTGTTAGAAGACACTAGTTAGGCAAAATCCATCGTAATTGAAATTTTCACGTTTATGTTTAAACGTTTTTCTCTGCCCTTTCCCAGATACGAAGATATATGCCCCAGCACCCACAACATGGACGTGCCACACGTAAAGCGTGAGGACTACCAACTGACCGATATCTCCGACGACAATTACCTGACCCTCATGGCTGACAACGGCGACCTGCGCGAGGACCTGAAGATACCAGACGGCGACCTGGGCGCTCAGTTGCGTTCCGACTTCGACAGCGGCAAAGAGTTGCTGGTAAGTTGAAGATATGATGTTATAAATACAGCCAGGAAAAGTGGCTGTTGACTTCAGTGGCGCTGGCAAAACTAATTAAATTGTGTCTTGTACCCTACAAGTGGGACATATGTGTTCCAGACACAAATATATTCCAAATGATATATAAAATTTAAAAAAATATGATATACATTTATTGTCTTTACATAGGTATAATTATATTTTCGAGTATAGAGTCTCCGACATACTAAAACACAGTGTGTTGGTGCTAAATCTACTCGTAGATAAATTTTTCTGCCTAAAACCTGGACTAGTGTTTATCGCCAGCTATATGGATCACGGGCTTTGAATACAGTTAAATTTAACCTTATTTCGTACAAAGCCTAAATGTTTGTCTTATACTAAATGCTTTGAATACAAAATTATAATGTTCTTAGCAATTATTGTTTTGAGAGTAATATAATTTATCGCTTATTATCTTGTAACGAAGTCAATGGCCCAAAGATACAATATATAGCAATTAGTAGCAACAATCCTGCTTTCTTCCTTTACTAACTATTCATTCTGTTCAATTAGACTTATTATTAATTCTCCTTCCTATTACTTTATAAGACTTATAGACTTGATATAATTCGTCTTTCATATAACATCAGGTTTGCTAAGCAAAACTTGTCTTGTATACCTAGAATTAACAATTATATTAAGTTTATTTCTCCTTCTTTTCAGTGCACTGTACTGAAGTCTTGCGGTGAGGAGTGCGTCATTGCAGTGAAGGCAAACACGGCTCTCGACAAATAAACCACTGAAGCATTTATAGGGATATAACAAGCAAATATTTTTTTTACAATCAACAAGTCTTTTACATAAATGTAAAACATAATATTATGTATAATTTAACATAAAACATTGAGGAAACGCGGGACCTTTCAGGTCTCCCCGAGCTCTCCATGACGCGGCACACGACACATGCGACAGCGCGCCGCTGGGTTCCATGCGGTCTTATAAGGGTACTGATGAGCAGGGTTTGCGGTGGACGTAACAAGGTACTTACACCACAGCTGAAACGTAATTTCCAGAATCCACCCTGGAGAACCGCTTCAGATTGTGGTTTACAACCCTAGATAAGCACACGAAAGATAACCCTCTGACTCGGCACAAATAGGGTAACAGTAGAAAGTCATGTTTGGGCTAAGGCGCGTCTAGCATTCTAAAGTATCTTTCATAAGCATACATTATTTATTAATTGTTAACGAAATATTGGTGTCGTGTCGCGTTGTAGAGGCGCCCGGGGCCCGCGCCTCCTCGGCCGGAACTTTTTTTGTTTTGTTAGTTCTCTTTTCGCTTGATACGTCTACTTAAACGTTAGTTACGTTGCGCTCGAGCCGTCGCAAAACTACTAGGTATTTAATGTTATCTATGTGAAATTCCTTGTGCTGGATATTATTGTTTTATAGTCGTTTATAATCCTACGAAAAGATGGAAGCAAACTTGAAGTTATTACCACATTTATTGCTAAATTAATTAAAACCTAAATATACCGACGAAAAGAAAGAAAAAAACAAAAAAAAATAGAAATAAAAGAAAATTCTTGAATGTGTCGTATAATTGATCAGTCCTCAACATTCGAAGGCGCGTCGAATGCGATGTGTTTCGTTTCGTATGATCACAAGCGATTTCGTATGATAACGCTGTGGTTTTCGGTTATATCCCTTATGAGTAACACTTGCCATTTGTTCAAATAAAACTTAAGGAAACAAATATTTATCTACATTTCGAATATTTTCTATTCACTCCATCGTTACCCAAACAAGAGACAATGAACACTCATTTAAAATTTGACATAAATACATTACATATATGCACCACTATTTAACTTACAATCAACACCTGTCTCATTGGGAAACGATGTAACCCCTTAGCTGGCTCTCACGAGTTGAATATAACGTTACTATAAATCGACCAAGACTGAGCAATCAAGTATCAATATCCTCAGTGAAGACTGAAAATATGCATTTTTAGACGAAATAGTCGAATTTTCTTATATAAAACAGTGTTAGTAGGTGCAGACTCAATCTGTGCTTGTCGGCCTTTCCTTGCTCTCTTTATTATGAATTTGAACACATGAAATATGTTACGCATTAGTGGCTCACCATTGCTGGAGTTCTTCTAAAATGATGGTGTACGTAGACGGCCTTTGCTTTGTATAAAATTAATGATAGTGAGACAGCTGAATGGCCAATATGTATTAACAAATGTTGCACAAAAGCAGCCTTTGAGTCAGCTCAAAATTATTATACACAACAATAGAGCAGAGGCCATAATTTGTCCCATACACGAATGGTTGAATGTATGTGTTGATGCTTGGATATTTAGCGTGAGTGAAGAAACACCGAATACAATTGCCAAGTAAAACCAATTGTGGTATTTTACTGCTCAAACGCGGGTCAAAGCGCAATGTGAATGGCAGTATTTCGTCTGAATCATAGTATGACCGTTTAGAAGCACCATAGAATGGCCACTGTAACCGCAAGTGTTGCCTTCAAGGGCTGGGTAGGGTACTTTCACTTGTATGTCAGTGGACTTATCAATATAAATAACATCAAATTGTCAAAGACGATATGATATACGAAATTAATGTAAGAATGTAAGGTAAGGCCCTATAGGAGAGATATTTTTTTATGCATTCAAAATTCTTACATTGCAAATTGTAGATTAAAATATTAGGCTGTTTTATAAAAAGAATACAGTTTTTTTATGTTCTCGGCAAAACATCTGTACAATTTTATTCTAAATTGCATAATCGTTATTGTTGGTGAAGTTTTTTATACTTGCAGCTTGTAATCAGGTTTTTTTTTTATAAAAAAACACATCTGAGGTATTTGTTAAGGGAACGGGAGGTGTACAATAAATACTTTAGTGAACAGAAAAAAAAAACTTTTCTTTTTAAGAAATGGCTACTCCCTGTTGTGACTATATAGATGCTGCTTCGTTTATGCGCACCCTATAATTAAGACTAACTTGTAGCGCATTAAATGTGAGATGTTATTACCTGTACCAGTTAAGATTTAACTATTGGTGCACTCTACGCATATTAGTAATTGATATATCTCTTTAGCACATGTTTGAAGGAAGGTTTTAAGATATTTTGTATTGCAACTTCAATGTGTTGTCTCGTGTATAGAATAAGTCTGGTTATAGCCTGTGATTGATAAAATAATGTGAAACAATCATGTGCATAAGAGATAGCCAATTTAATATGTAATTGATGTTAGTCTGGTTAATTTAGATAATTTTAAATTATTTCTTTAAAAGGGCAGGTTGTTGGGATGATAATTGTAAAGTCCTGTATATACGTAAGTTTCGAATAGTGACGGATATTAGTGGTACTTGTAATTGTCATTTAAAATCACCTCACCTTGCAATTTTAATGTGAATTGTCGTAAAAAAATTTGTCAATGTTTGAAGTACCGAATTAAATATAGTAAAGCCAACAAAATGAATGTGAAACCAGTAATAAGTATTTATCAGTCTGTCTTATTAAATCTGTACAAAACAAACCATCTAGATTTTATAATTTAGCTCCTATTTTTTTTGATGGTTTTTTTCTTTTATTTAGATTTTTTTCAGTTACAAATCAAACGTAAATTCTAATCATAATAATGCATAAATTTAAAGCTGAATTTTGTAGTTAAATGCAAGGAATTACAAGCATTATAGTTTTATTACAATTGAAAAATATTACTCACAGTCACACAATAATTTTGGTTTACTCTATAATTTCAAGCTGCACTTATTTTCTTTTACAGCTTAATTATGTTGCTATTCTATACAAAACCCTTTTAATGTAATACAAAACTGCTGTACTTAAGTTTATGCGAGAGTTGGTACACGTTACGTTAAACATGGATCTCTAATTGGCGCCACTCCGTCCGCTCCTGAGCTTTATGAATCGAGCCGTTTCTCGCTGTCTTCATAAGGTCAATTACCCTCATGACTGACTATCTATAAGTACTGATATTACTGATGCGTTACTTTCGACAAGCAACATCTTGTAGATGTCGAATGGGTTTGTGATGTTATCCTGTCTTATCCTATCATTCCGTGCATTTATTATAGCAAACAAAACTACTTAGATCAAATACTTAAAAGAACGTCACATATTTAAATTTTCTATAAAATACATACACACTTATACCTACAATACTAAAGGCGTTTGTGTATGTGTGTGTGATCTCGAATTTCTTGTGTGAGGTGTGTTGCATTTCGAAATCGAAATTTGCATAATATCTATATAATATACATACCTATTACCTATGTACATCAAATCAAGGTCAGTCTTTGATTATACGAAGCGAGCGAAGTATTTGGTATTTCTTAGCTGTGCCCTGAACTGCTCTGTTCTTGTAGGTCTGTGGTATCCGGTACGTACATTGACATTAGGTTAGGTATTTATGAGAACACTAAACTCCAATATATTCTATGTAGTCTGTGCTAAACTCCTATCGGAGGGTATTATTCATCGTGACATATGACTATTGTCTGTCACGATGAAGTCAGTGTCATAATGTTATAAGATGAAGATTGAAGAAAGAAGAATACATTTTTAAAACACAAAGAAGAGAACTGAGAAGACAGACAAACAAAAAAGTAATTAAAATTAGGTAAATTACAAAAACTGAAAATTTGTGGCTTATAAAAATGACTGACATTGTGGATTTGTTGGATGACGATGATGATGACTGCGTAAGTATAGTATTCAGGTAAAAACTTTCGAAGACATAACTTGCAAAGAGCCGATATAATTGATATAAATTTTAACTGAAAGCAAAATATTTAAATATATATTTTCGTAGTGAAAAAAGTGATTTTTATACAAATGATTTAAAAGACCTATAAACAAAAGACGCACAGACGCGTCGACGGCACCGGGTTAATGTTAGAACTAAACAATAGACTCACAGACGCGTCGGCGGCACTCAGTTGGTAGAAAACGATTGTTCTCAAACGCGAATGCGCGTCTGAGGCATACAGTGTTTGCTTACTAAACGCACATATGCGTCGGTGGCAGTGAATGCGTTAAATGTCTAGAAACATAGATAATGTGTCCTCAGCTTTTAATATCATAAACTTAAACATACATTTCCTAACTTTTGATCGTTAGAAATTTCGTTATTAAATGGACATTCGTCACTTTGTTTCGATGTTGGTCTTTACGAGGCAGAAATTTCCCACCAGTGCCATTTACTTGGGCAATTTTAAAATAAATTTAAATCTCGTAATTTCAGGTCGCCGTAAAAACGTTAAGAGAGGGAACGATGTCGACGCAAGCGTTCCTGCAGGAGGCAGCTATAATGAAGAAATTCAGGCACAAACGACTAGTTGCCCTATACGCGGTCTGTTCCACGCAGGAACCCGTGTACATAGTCCAGGAGTACATGAGCAAGGGATCCTTACTAGAGTTCCTGAGAAACGGCGAAGGGAAAACCCTGCACTTTGAAGATCTAGTCTACATCGCAGCTCAGGTAGCTTCAGGCATGGAGTACCTAGAGTCCAAACTGCTCATCCACAGAGACTTGGCCGCTAGGAACGTTCTAATAGGCGAGAACAACGTAGCTAAGATATGCGATTTCGGTCTCGCGAGAGTCATAGAGGACAATGAGTATTGTCCGAAGCAGGGTTCCCGATTCCCTGTCAAATGGACGGCGCCCGAAGCCATCATATACGGCCGGTTCAGCATCAAAAGCGACGTCTGGTCGTACGGGATATTATTAATGGAACTCTTCACGTATGGACAAGTGCCCTATCCAGGATTACATGGGAAGGAAGTTATAGAACAAGTGGAGAGGGGTTACAGAATGCCAAAGCCGGTAGGGCATTACTTACCAGACGATATATATAGACTGATGCTCCAATGTTGGGACGCGGTTCCCGAGAAACGGCCGACCTTTGAATTCCTGAACCACTATTTCGAATCGTTCACAGTGACCAGTGAGATACCGTATAGAGAGGTGCAGGACTAGTGCTGTGATAAAATATAGTGAAATAGTTTGTTTTTTCTACTGGCAACATTATAGTGACGGGTGGCAACTTTTTGTTGAGTGCGACTATGCGAACGCGGCAAAGATAATTTTTTATACAGCCATGTTGAATTGTGTGATTTTTGAATGAATGTTCGTGTGGACAGTTTCATAACCATGTTTTGAAAGTGTTTTATATGCAGTGATGTTCATATTGACTGTATGGCGAATTTTATATCACTAATATATAAAAAATATTATTGCCATTATACATTTACATTATACATTAAAAATTTGAACCTTCGATAGTTCTTATGTATTAAATAAAGTGTTCTAAAATTGTTGAAACAGAAGTGAAATATTATTTAATGACAGGTAAATAACAAATGATCGTCTTCGAGCTATTACTTTCCCACTGTTGGGCACTCTCGGAAAAGTAGCTCTACCAGAATTTTTGAAGGGATAAAATGCTTTGAAGCCTCAATATTTGTACAAAATTTTGTAGGAAAGGTAACTGACACGATAATCAGATAACATTTATGCTTCTAAAGGGTGAAACTATCGCAGTAGATAAGTTCGTGGATTATTACAAAACATGTTACTATGGAAGGTTTATTATTAATGGATATTTATATGAATAATGGTATATAAAAAATGTTATTGCTATAAATGGTTGCATAATCCATTGTGTACACATGTTTTATGAAACATACAAATTTTTGAAAATATTTACCGCCATTTCGCATTGTGCTTCTGTTAGTGTCGCATCAACAAAAAGTGGTGATACCAGCTAGCTTTTAATATAAATATTGATTGATTAACGGAACTACGTAGTGGGAACTCTAAGGACGATTTCAATCGCGGCAGAGTTGAGTGTGAACAGTGAGATTTGTGTAGGGTCCTTTTAGCGAATATTTGGAATTTTGATATCCCAGTTTGTAGCTACGAATCTTACTTCGGGAAACTTGGATAATTTTATCAAAGGTGTACCAAAAGTCTCCAGTCGTCAGAATTCGTGTATTTGATTAGTCAATCTATGTGTCACGTGTCTATCTCATTGGTCAATGCATGTGTCACGTGTCTATCCCATTGGTCAGTGCATGTCACGTGTCTGTCTCATTGGTCAATGCATGCGTCACGTGACAAAATTATTGGTCAATGCATGTATCACGTAACTGTCTCATTGGTCAATGCATGTCACGTGTCTATCTCATTGGTAAATGTGTGTGTGGTTGAGGTCTTCGATAGTGGCGCCTCTGGCGTCGAAATTTGAAAACTGACACGTTTCCCGTCCTAAGATTCGTTCTTACAAACACTCAAAAATCCAACTTTTTAGTATTTTTATACTCAAAAGCGTTGACAAATGAATACAGGAACGTGTGAGCTTCGTTTTGATTGGTCGTTTGCTTTTTCCTTATTTGATATTTACCAATCCAATAGTATATTGAAAATTACAATTAGCGACAGCTGCAAGATTAAACTTCGGTAACGAATAAATGCGTAAGCCCGCAAAACTTAAGTAATAAGAATAGTCACGCAAACACTTCTATTTTCTTATTTATTAGCATTGGTAGCTTATAAGCACGTGTAGTATATTGATTTGCATTCTGTACAAACTGTTCACTATGTCCTAAGCAATAAGGTTAAAAGTCGAGTAGCGTACACGATATTTTCATATTCTAAAGTGAGATGTGATATTTTTTTATCACGTAAGGCCCAAAAATCGAACTTTTCGTTTTTCTATATATAAAATCTTAATATAAGTTGATTTATACATTTTATACATGAAAATCAGGTCACTTTTCTTTAAAAAAACTTAATCAAATTTATTTATATTGCAATAAGACAAGGTCATTTACATCCCGCACAAAGTATCAAAAAGGAAAAATAAGCAAAAGCAATGTTTTAGTTTTTAAATGTTCATCGATTCCTAAATTATTTATTTCTGTTCCTGGTTTGTAGATAATACTTCAATTGTCGCTTGTTCATTTTTAAAAAACCAAAAAGTATTTTGAACGAAATTTAAAGTGACTCAACAGTCTATACTAATACTAGACTAATTTAAATGTAAATGAAATTGGTTTTTAAAAAACATTTTTAAAAGATTTTCTTAATTTTTGAAGTAAAATAACCTAAAAACCTAACTGTTAGTCAATAAGTTTCCAAGAGATGCTCTATATCTTTTCCTTTGAGACCTTGTGCGTATAACTTACAAATTGCAAGTAACGCAATAGATAAAAACGAACAGCAAACTAGATTACTTTATAGGCTCCTTTGCAAAAACGTGTAAATAATATGCACCTTAATCTTAATTGCCTTCGAAGATTACCTTATATTATGAAAATATATTTAAAACAATTTTTTATTTTTTTGTGTGTTTGATATTATAAAAAATCATGGTCATGTATATTTGAATGTAATTGTGTTCCCACAAATCATTGCAAGGGGGCCAACGATCTACACATAACGACAACCTAGCTTTAGGACCATATACCAAAGAGTTATTGTAAAATAAAAGCGAGAGATAGTTAAAGATGTGAGCGTATTTAATTTCTAGTGTAATATTTGAACTTGTGACCTGTAATATAATTATTAATTTGACCAATATTCCCAATATTGACTTGTGTATTGATAATTTGTATTATATATATCGGGATATAATACGATGTGATCAAATGTGTCATACATTTTGTACTGAGCTGACTGGCATAATCAAAATTAGTCCTACAGTTGACCAAAACCACGCACAAACTAGATAATTTTGTGTGAAGTTTCGTGTTTCTAACTCATTTTTATACTAAATCTACATAAATATATATTTAGCAATGTATATTGATTGAAACACTTATTATATCTCGATAATAATTGACATAATTCTTGACTAATACCGACTGATCAATAATCACAAAGGATTTCTTACTTTCGTCGCCTCAGATGTAAACCGCGTATTATTCACGTAATCATCTCATTGTCATAGTAATTATTGTATAAAACCATGAAAATAGTGTCTTATAACATTCCAAGTATTCAAACACTTTAAATTTGGACACTTTTGTATGAAAATGATTAGATTTGTAAGATTTTGTACATACAATGAAATAAATGTCATTGATATAAAAATGTATTTTTATTATAATCTTTATTTAAAAATAATACATAAATGAAACATTTTTGTTTGATAACAGAATTATACAAAATCAAAATAATCACAATAGTCTCATAATAAAATCTAATAATAAATTTAAAAGACGTGTACAAAAGTACAAATTTGTTTACAATTTGAAGACATAAAATTTTAAAATATACCAATATCCCATAAAAATAAAATAACAATAATTTGTGATAACAAAAAGTAAAAAGTGAAGTTAAATACAGTCCCTTCGCGTCAGCGATAGCTCGTTGGAAAAAGTTGAGAAAACCTGTATCAAATAGTGCAAATAACCTCACAAGACACAGAAATAAGTCAACAAAATCTAAAAAATAATAATGTATGACTACTTCACATTTAATTCGGTTACACTTATGGACTATAATACTCTAAAATAATTTACATTTTCACTTACTTCGCTATCTACAAAACAACTGTCCTTTTAATGGTACCATAACCAAAAAAATATCACTATCATTTGAGGATTTAGGCTAATTCCTAAACAGTGTCAGCATACAATTTAGTCTTAATTTTCAAATATCGATACTCAGACTGGTAGAATCCTTGAACGAAACCCCAACACCTCACCAAAGGTCCCGGCACATAGCCGCGGTGAGACTTGCTGTAGTGGTTCAAGTATATTGCTAAAACTACCAGCATTCCTGACCAGGCGTATCTGAGGACAAAAATTATTTCAATAATTTTATATATATAGTTACAACGCAAGGATGAGTGATTTGGCATAAATAAGTTCATGTGACGAAGTATTTATGAAGTTTAGTTAATTTACTTTGATAGATCTGAGCTTTACAGCTCTGCCACTTTTTTCGTTTTAGCCCCAAGAAGTTACCCGGTTCATTAAAAAATTATCATTAAGAAATTACCAAAACGTATAATCTAATAATTGATTCTGATGCAGTACGAAGTTGGGCGGGTCAGTTAAAAAATGAAATAAATATACTCACTGGAATACAAAGGGTTTGCTGAACAACAAGAAGGACACAGCGATTGAGAGAGCTTTCCTTGCAGTTGTAACAGTCACTGCAACTGCAGCACCACATAGTCGTACTAATGAAAGCACAGCTTGAAGGCCCAAGTAGCCGCTGATGCTCAGCAGGAAAATATTGCCATATATTTTTTGGTAATCCTGTAAATTGTGAAAACAAACAGATCAAAATTTTTAAATTTTGCTCAAAATTATAACTCCGCCCAGTTAATAAATATTAACGGATGGTCGCGTTAAATCAACGTACATATCTAAGGGATCTCTAATTTTTGACTGCCTGATGATGGACAGACAAACTGTCATCAGTCTTAGTAATAGGGTCCCGTTTTATCCTTTGGGTACAGAACCCTAAAAAAGAGATTTAGTACTTTGATAATTAGATGCAGATCTTGTAATAAATCACCTTTGAACAGTAATTGACGCCTTCCTCGAAAATACCGGTAGACACTGTGATGACCACGAGGTAGATTGAGGCAATTGCATATGAATAGAAGACCACTTCATTGTTGGTCGCTTGATATTGTTTCATTGCTTTCTCCTGCACGTTGCCTATGATCGCGTCGCAGAGTAATGCCATCGATATAACTAGGACTCCTATAATGTCGAAATTAGGTGAGGTTTTTGCATCAGCTGAAAAAAGCAATAAAAGACTACTTTATAAACATTCAGAGAACTTGTGTCTCATTGGTCCATGTATATTTCACGTGTCTATCTGATTGGTCAAATGTATATGGGGGACTATTGTAGTTCGTAATTATCCACCAGAAGACTTCCTTGTATGGCATATAAGGCTATTTTACAATTATACACTGGCTGGCAGACTATTCATTCAGTTGACATACAACATTGAAAAATACATACCTAAGGTAAACATTGTGAGTCCAATACACATTATAATAGCAGCAACATAATCTAGGAAGCTATATCTCTTGCCCAAAATGATGACACTGCCTATCATCACGGGAATTAGTTTACAGCTCTTGAAAATCAGCTGTGTCGGGTAGTTTAGGTAACTTAGGGCTAGATTTGAGAATGACATTGTACCCAGTGTGAGCGCTGCCAATAAGGCATATGTCCTTAATGGTACTCTGGAATAAATTATTAATTATTTGCATGTAGTCTTTGTCTATAACTATAATAAAAATAATTATTATGTTTATCTTACACTATGATGTAAATAATGTTCATGATAAATCTATACTATTAATAATTATAAAGCTGAAAAGTGTTGTTTGTTTTAATGTGCTAATCTCAGAAACCACTGGATCAATTTAAAAAAATTTTTTCTATAATTATATTCATGAGGAAGGTTACAAGCATTATGTTACTATTCTTAATGCAGGTGTAACCGTGTGACATAGCTAGTAAATAAATAGATACCATATTCACTCACAGAAGAAGTTGTACTCACTTTCTCTTGATCGGACTCCTTATTTTAGACTCAACATAACTAAGAAATGCTGTTATAATAAACTGAACACAAGTTATGTACAGACTCACAGGTTTGACTTCAGGCGCAGAGAAAATAAGTTCTAGGAAATATCCATATGCTAAGTAACATATAAAGACAAATGAAGAACAGCAGAGAAATTGTACTAGGGGACTGTATGGGGTTATATCAAAACATAATATATTTATCTCTGTTTTCTGCTCTTTTGCCACATTGGGCTCTTCAATTTTAACAATGACTTCCTTAGAAGAATTCATGATTATGTTATCACAGAATTTTACTTTGTGACCAATTTAATAATAATTTATTTGAGGCAGATTACATTTTTGATGCTGCTTCTACACACTGCATCTGAAATGAAATAAAATCTTACCACAAAACTTATCTCCAATTTAAGACATACGTAAAAATAATAATATCATTAAATATCATACAAGTTATAATTGGCTGTTGACTAGTGTTGACAATCACTGAATTATTGTACTGTACAATTTTTTTTTATATAATTTAAACTTAGAATAATATGCTAGGATGAAGGAAAGAAGAAATTATAGACTAGAAATTATGTATTACCTTAAGAATTTAAAGCCTTGTTGATGGAAAAAAAATACTATCTACTATGGTGTAGGGCTTACACTATAGTGACTACGAAAACTGTGGCACATAAACATAAACTTATATTTTTGTTAAAACAATATAATTATGTTTAGATTACAAGATAATTGGAGATAGCACATAGAATCACTTAACTTAATAATTGTCGTTATCATTTCGTGTGATAAGTTATTTCAAAATCAAAAATTTTTATTCATCATAAGGTACACGTTTACCCTGGATGAACATAATAATAATACGATACATCTGCTTTAGGCACCCTTTTGGCTAAAGTAGGCCGGCACATCTTTAAAATCAAGGGTATAAATTACAAGTTATTAACAAATGATGCAGTATAGCTTAAGCCTGTATTAATTAGCTTTTCAATGAAAATTATGAAAAACCAAAATAAATTAATCTGTAGGAACATTTATAGGATTTATTGACAATATTATGTAGGTTATAATTACTTACCAAGAAAAAAAATTATGTAGTGTTGAAGAAACAGATACAAAATTATTTTAAAGAAATTTGTATTTGCTAATTGTGGAGTGGAGTGGACATAATATAATAATAATGATAATATTTATGATTGAATTGATTGATATGATATTGATAATGACAACACACACAATCAAATCAGGACATTGACATGCCATGTCATTCATGATAACATTGAATTTGTCATTAACAGCTGACAGCTAACAGCTAAGCTTATTTGATAAACAGTGCGTTCCACTAGACGCAGTAGACGCTCACAACGGTCACGCTGCGCTAATAGGTATAAGTATAAGCTAGTAGTTTTAGTTTGTGTATTGGAAGTATTAGAACACGGCCTAGTAAAGTTGGATATACAAATAAATAAATAAGTGATTAAGGTGATTTAAATGTTTAAGACATTTATGATATTAAAGATTGCAATTTACAATAGTACCTAAATATCAAAGTAAATATACGAAATAAATACGTAAGTTAATGACGTCAATACACAAAGATAATGGTAACTTTTTACGATACTGTCAAGTCAAGCTTCCTATCTACCTACACTTTTCCGTGTGTGGTTAGCAAACAAATACGTTAAATATCTTGCATATTGATGAAAATCCGCTGTTTTTTATGTTCTAGCATTAATGTTATACACTAAGGTATGTGTGTGTGTGCCGCGTTTCACATTTATCAATTTATTCAGTCAGTTTGAACATCGCGTATGACTTCAGTGTGTCGTTTTGCAGGTCGTTTAATCAAGCTGAAAAACTGGATTGGCTACAATGATGGACTCAGATTCGTCCGGTGCGGACTTTTGCAGGTTCTGTAGGTCGGAGGCGTCATCTGACCGGCCCTTATTCCATCCTTGTATCTGTACGGGCTCGATAAAATGGATTCACCAAGAATGTTTAGTACAATGGATGCGATACTCGCGGAAGGAGATATGCGAACTTTGTGGACACAGGTTTTCCTTCATGCCAATATATTCTCCGGACATGCCGCGGCGTCTGCCGATACGGGACGTCGTCGGGGGTTTGGTGACCTCTGTTGCATCTGCTGTGAAAGACTGGCTTCATTACACGTTAGTGGCACTCGCCTGGCTCGGAATAGTGCCCCTGATGGCGTGTAGGACATACAGATGTTTGTTTTCCGGTTCTTTAGACCCTGTGATATCCCTTCCCTTTGATATTGTATCTGCTGAAAACCTGGCCAAAGATGTTTTTTCTGGTTGTTTTGTTGTAACATGCACGCTGTTCTCGTTCATTGGACTTGTGTGGTTGAGAGAGCAGATTATGCATGGAGGTGGTCCAGATTGGATGGAAAGAGAAAACCTACCTGCCCCTGCTGCCGAGGAGCTTCCACTGCCTGATAATAACAATGATCATGTCCATGAAGGTGCTGGGGACGATGGAGGTGCTAGAGAAGAGGGTAACGGGGAAGCTAATGAGGATCCCTTGGTTGGAGATGAACCGAACTGGAACCCAATGGAATGGGACCGAGCTGCGGCTGAGGAGTTAACTTGGGCACGTTTACTGGGCTTAGATGGATCTATGGTCTTTCTCGAACACGTTTTCTGGGTTGTTTCATTGAATACACTGTTCATTGTTGTATTTGCTTTTTGTCCATACCATATTGGAAAGCTGGGAGCAGCCATGGCTGGACTGACAGCAGAAGGTCCATTTGCTGGCCCGTTGACAGCATTGGCTGGTTATGTGCTGGTCGGAGCAATATTGGCTGTTCTACATGGAGTAGCATCCTTGTTGAGGCTTCGAAGTGCTAAGAAAGCTCTAGGATTCTGTTACGTTGTTGTGAAAGTGGCCCTGCTGTCTGTTGTAGAGGTAAGATTATAATATTCATATAATAATTTAACAAAAAATACCATAAATAATGATGCTTGTAATATACAAAAAAAACATTGGTAATTTTTTGACTTAAATAAGTCATTCTATTCTTATGAATGACCTCTATAAAGAATTTAAGATAAACAATGTTAATTGAACAAAGATAAGTGCAAATAATACAATCAGCTGTCATGTGTGCTCACTATCAGGCTAAAATTGCACTGCACAGTAAAAATGTTATTGTATTGCACCTTTACAATGAAAGCATATCAATAACAATAAAAAAAAATTTATCTCATTAAGTATTTCTTGAAATCTATGAAAAACTAACATGTAGGAATATTGAAATCAAGTGTAAATGCCTTCAACCCTTTTTATGTCCCACTGCTGGGCACGGGTCTTTCCCCACAACCG
>DWQK01000382.1:0-21736 GCA_018231225.1 Noctuana stator
GCATACTCCACCACGCTGCACCAATGCGGATTGGTGGATTGATAATTAATTATTAAGTATCATTAAATTGAATATACATCCGCAAATCAAAGAACAGGAACCGCTTACAACAAATGTCGATGTCGGTTGGAATTATTTAATCGGTTTTATAGCACTTCTATTTAACTCTACCCTATAAATGGAAGCAGTGATATAATTTACCAGGAATGATTAGTTAGAAGAAAACTCTATCTTAATAGATTTTTTTATCTTCAATGCAATTAACATGTATGCGCGACGCTGCAACCCTTTTTAATTTGTTTTTAACGTACCACTTGTTGACGTATATGTTAACCTATTATAATAAAAGAAATAAAAAACTTGATAGACTTCGGAAATTTTTGAGAACAAAAAAAACAACTCTTATCTCATAAAAGCTATCAACTATCCACCACACGTGAAAATATGTTCACTCTAAAATTCGATTCGCTCGATTGCTTAGAGTAGTCATAAGCAAAACAATGCCTATAGACAGAATACGAAACAGTAAGCCCGGCTTCGATTCTTTTTTAATTTAAAACGAATTCTGAATATACCAAATAACAAGTTTTCAGTTCTACAACAAAGCAACTGATACTGATCTGATAACACACTGACACAAAACAATTGCGAACTAGGACGAAAACAAAGAATGCGTAATCGAACCACCGTATCTGGCGGTGATAGCGATACCGTATGCAGCACGCTTATCGGAAGATGTAACCGGGTTGTCACGATTCAATTTACGATGCGTTTAATCGTCCACGTCCGGTCTGGTCGTTGACCCGACGCTGGCACCTGCTTCGAATGCCATCTTCTGTCTGCCGCATGTCGAATGGCGGATGCGTATCCAAGGTCGAGCTGACGAGATTGAATCGCATTCACAGATTTCGTACGTTTCCGTTGTTGCCGCATCCGGTACGCACATCTGTCGCTAATGGTGTTTGATTACGAAAGTAACGTAATTCTTATCATTACACTGTTGTGAAACATACAACTTTACTCAAATATCTAACATACCCTACAATTCAGAAAGTTAATTAATTCCTCCTTCCTTTTATTGATAAATTTGTCAGAAGTGCTTTTATTGAATGGGGGAACCTCATGCGGGTTCTCTTCTAGCATGTCATAAAAAGTTACTATTCACAATGCATTTAAAGTTTCCGGCTCTGTTGGTTTCAGGAGATTCTATAAAAAATATTTATATAGGTCAAATTGCGTCGAGTGATCTTTTGAGACGATGAAAGATGATCGTGTAAGAAAGATTAATGAACGTCAAGAAGCACGAAGCGTTTGTAGAGTTAGTTACACGTTAACTAACAAGAAATAAGTATAGAGTAAGACTATTAAAATTGAAAATAGTTTTGTTAATAAAGGGTAGGTACAAAGCTAAGTCACCAATCTTGATTTAATTTTTACAATACGTACTTAAAAATATATTAATAAAACAGTAACATAATATTTTGTCAATATCTCGAACTTACGTAAATTTTTTACTATAAACGTTTTATTTTTAATAGTATTCATGTTAATATGTTGAAATTTTTAAAAATAATGCTAATACATAACAAAGCGAATAAATTAGAGATTTTAAATAAATATGTATACAGTACGAGTTATTGAAGAAATAATGTTTTTAGCGCTTTCTATATGGTATGCGCCATTGTGTATTTCACCTCACACGCAATGTCATTTCATTCAAAGGCTCTATAAAATGTTATTTTTGCTAGCTTTATCTTAAGAATCATCAGCGTCTATATTTCAGTAAAAACCTCAGAATGAGGCGATGTTGTATAAGACAGACAGTGTTATCATATCAGTGACATTGAGCACAAAATAAACAATTCCTATGAACATTGTGAACAGTATGGAAATTGCGTTCAATATGAGGCACAAAGATTAACCTTGAGATTGAAGATCTTTGTTTAAATTTTAAAAGTGATCGCGTTGTCAATACCAAGCTAGACAAAGAATCACTTCGGGGTGGCGCGAAACAACAATGAGAACTCTTTAAAAATGTAATAAATTATGTTTAACAACATTTGTGATGAAATACATAGTAAATTATAATTCAGAAATAAATGGAACTTGAAATTTTCTAAATAAATTAAATTATCTGTATTTAAATAGATTAAATTACATTATCTCTAATAAACGCTTATAATGTGTTCGCAAAATAAAACCCTCAACTTATAAATACAGATAAAATCCTAACTAGGAGAACAATTACGTAGAAATGTCACGAAGCAACGTTATCGACAAGGAACTATAGGAGGAAGAATCAACAAAAGCCTTTTGCCACCAACCTCCAACAGTAGTCACGATTGCTCTATTTATACCTAACAATATGCATAATAACAAGAACAATTTATTTCAGACAATATAAATAAAGCTATATAAAGTTGTATTCTATACATACATGTTATTACGAGTAAACAACCATGTTATACACTATAGGTACATTACAATAAAATTAAAGTCCCCGCCATGCTGACGTTGTAGATATTTGTTCGGCTTAATCTCCATTGCACGGAATTTGAGTGTTCATGAAAAGCAAGATTATAAAATAGAAAAGGATTTACGAATATTGTGCGAAAATAAATTAATCAGATATCATTATTAACAGAAATGAATATTTGAGAGAGCTGTTGTCAAAAATAAATTTAAATAAAACATACGACTATAATAATTTAACTAATTAGTAAATACAAAAAAGAGTAAGGTAAATATTTTTCTTCATGTTTTCGGAATAAATCAACCCCAATAACAAAACTAGGGTAAACAAAAAAAAAGTAGCTTAAATGCATAAATAATAATTATACTCAGTCCCGAATCTTTTTGCCCCCAATTGCATTATAAATGGACAACAAAACCGCCCTCAAACAAAAACTTGGTCCGTCTGAAGTCGAATACAAGGTCCCCAGGCACCCTGAGGGCAAGAATTCAAAGCCTTCCGTGTTTCCTGCCCTATTCCTTTGACAGTAATTCGAGTACTGCAAAAAGTGTAACAGCAGTCAGATTATTCTTGGAGATGTCTGTGTTGTAATTTGAGCGTTCTATTTAAGCTGTTCCAATTTAGAGAGAAATAAACAAAAATGAATGTTCGCATGTTTGTAATCTATGTGTTACTAAGCGATTGATACAGTTGTAATGAAGTTTACAGTTTATGTGTGAGTGAGTCCTTAAATTGGACCAGTCACGTAGAAGGTAGGATAACGAGAAACAGACTACGACGTGTGGAAAAAAAATTATTAGAAGCCTCTTCTTATATTTTTTCATCGCAAAAAACATTGTCTAGACAATACTCATAATGTTACAATTTATAACTCAGTAAGAACATCTATGAGAAACCGTTAAAAATTGTAAGCTTAGCTCAGTCGCACGAGCGAATAAAAAACAATAAAGGGGGAGGTAACCTTTAGTCGGTCTAAGTATATTGTTTGAACGTAGCGTAACGTAGCGAGTACACGTGAAAAAACCATTTTAGAATCGCATCTAGACATTACAAATCTCTTTTGTAACTTAAGCAACTAATATCACCTTTTTATTCCCGAAATTCACAACACGTACGCGGTATTATTTACATTAACTAAACAATTTATAATATAACAATACCATTATTAGGTATCTAATAATGCGTTGTGCATAATATAAAGATAATTTTACTTACCCGATAACGTTAAGTTCTTTCGTTAGTTTGCACAAGTGTTATGTTACGATTGTGTTCGAGCGCATGACTTGTGCCTGTTATTAAATATTTATATTGTTGTATTATTTATATAAATCTAAATGCGATTCTATATAATTCCATCATTTTATATGGCACTTGAAAATATTTTAATGAGGATCAATGTAATGTAAGACGTTTATTGACTGATTTTGTTACAACCGATAACACTAAAATCTATTTTGTATAAAAACAATGCGTGTAGGTAATTCACTCGTAATGCTTTTGTAGCGATTTAGTAAAAAGTGACTGTGGAAGTGTACTTAGATACTTGAATTTACAAACAAAGGTATCCTTAAAGGATAATAATTATAATTAGGTTACTTGCATGTTTATTACATACATACATAATTGTATAGGAAATTTCATATTTACTTTGATAAAGCTACAATTATAAATATAATAAATTAAACATATGAACGTCATATTAACACGCCGTCTCCTCAATCAAGTGTCGCAAAAAAAATTGTTATAACATACATTATAAAAAATCATTGATGGATGTAATAAAGTTACGATATATTAACAAACAACAACGCGGTCACAATGAGCTCGTTACGTTACCTTCAGAGATCGTGGGCAGGACGTTGGCGAAGTTAACAATCCCGACGCCCGTTAGCTGACTCATTCACAAAACCAATTCAACACTTCTGAGAAACGTCCGCAGATGGCGAATCACCACGACCACCAGCAACACAACTCATGCACACACTTCACTTATCACGTAGCCCACATAGATAAAAATCGGCCAACAACGCATTCGGCAATACAGATTTCTGATGCACATGCGGTAACGCAAAGCGTGAAATTGTGTGAAGATAACGGGTTTATGAAAGGTAGTGGTCACTGCGCACTTTTTCCCATAATGAGCGAGAGAAAAGCGAACTATCACATGAGAGCGGCCTGGTTTTGTTTGCAGTCGGAGCTGCGCGTGCGCCGTCCTTTCGCGTCGGAGCGCCGGGGCCTACTGCCTCTACCTACCACTCAAACGAGCGTACGTACTGTCCAGGCGTCAAGAGTCGAGCGAGTCGGTCAGCGATCAGTGACAATAACCAACTGCTCTACCACAAGACAAGTCGGCAACCGCGAAGACAATCGCGTGGGTTACGCGTGCAAATAAGTAAACATAAACAATGATATCCCATGGAGCGATGCAACATGAAATTGGAACAAAATTTCTCTGTGGGCTTTGACACCGACGTGAGTGTGATAAATGTTGTGATAGTCTATAAATAGCTTGAGTAAATTAATTACAGTATCGTCATAAATTGTGTTAAAGTTGCTTTGTCTTATTAAGACAGATAACGCCTCAAGCACGGATGGATACATGCAAAGATAAATTACACAAACATCCAGATCGAAAACCCATATCTAAATTCATCATTTAAACTTCTATCTGGAAACCAGGACCCATTAAATTTGTGGACAGGCATGGTAACGACCACACCACAAGGACCATATTCAGCCAGGGTATTTAAAATGTCTTAAACAAAACATAAGAAATAAAAGCACAATACTCAAGTCACTTTACCTCAGTCATAATACTATTATACCCTTTGAATATCAGAGTACACAATAAAATCTTTATTGTACACCATAGACCACCACAATAGTTATTTCCGATCCGCATTCGCATTGGAGCACCGTGGTATGTATGCTCCAGGCCTTCCCGGTTGTGTGGAGAGACCCGTGTCTGCATAAAAAGGGTTGATACAAATATTTTTTTTTACTACATAAAACTGTAATGGTTGCACGTCATTCGCTTATAAATGGCGCTACAGATTACTGAATTAAGTTGAATCGGTCAAATTTTGAATCATGCAACAAACTCTTAATTTGTTACTATTACCTTGGAGCCACAGCGAGTAGGCACTCGTGTCTTGACACAACTGGTTTAGGTACGAAGTGCACTGAACCGACTCCATAGCGACTCTGGACTGCATTGAATAGAAACTTATTTCAAACAGTTTTCAAAAGCGAACTTATATCATTAATGTTAGCTCCAAGAGTGGACTATTCGATATATTATCCGTTACCAATATGTTATGAGTAAGCTAAGGAAGGCATATTATATAATATAGCCTTTGTTCGTTCGACCAATGAAACTCTACAACACGTGATTAGTTTTCTACTTGGGAGTTTAAGTAAAATACAGCATTATGAATCTCCAATAGAAAATATGTGCCGTGTGCTATGGCTTGAATCTTACAATCTTAAATCTTGAATCTCTGTTTTCTACTAGGATGCGATGCGATGAGATGCGATGAGATGAGAGTAATATATATTTTGCATGCAAAAGAAACAAACCATGATTTGCTTACCTAAAGAGATTTACAGAACTAGGAACACAGTAAGATGCGGATAACTATTAACGAGGCTTAACAGTAAGTTAGTAAAGTTTGAATTGTATTATCCCCGAATAAAATAAAATTAATCTTGGCGGTCAGATCTAATGAAGAGGGCCTCTGTAATATATTTATTATTAGCTACGAATAAATCAATAGCCAATGAATAGTACATTTTAAATAAAGCTGACCATTTGATTATATAAGCAAGAATCAAAATTTAAAATTAGCTCCGACAAAATTAATTGACACACTATTAATCTAATACAGATCAATTACAAAGGAATGGAATGTGTAATTAATTTCGCATCGAACGCTCCACGCTATTGCAGATTAGCTGTGGTCATGTGGGTGGGATAATATTGTGTATTATCATGGATTATTACGTATGTTATCTGTACGCTTGAATGATATTAAAAATTATAGATAATTTTATACATTACAATCAACAATTTTTATACAATACAATTTAAAAACTGGTAAAATTAGGATGAATGGCCATGGAATTGACGTCCGTTTTCTGTTGCCGTTTAGAATTGTAAGGAGTCAATTAGACAAAGATAAATTTAGAATTCTATAAGAAAAAAAACACATTCAAAATTTTATTTAACACCATGGCACCGCTTGTTTTGTTCTAGTTCTATATTTTCTATAGCATTGCCATAGGATGCCAAAACTATTAAAGATCGAGAACAAAATGTAACAGGAAATAGAATCATAATATATTAATAAGAGAAAGGCTGAATTTGCATAAGAAATGCACACCTACCGTACCAGTAAGTACCTCCTACCTAATTGTACTGTCTCGAAACATTCACGTTTTTGCGACATGCGAGTGCGGAAACGTGTAAAACATTTCCTTTAGTATAATTTATGGAAATTTTAATAGAACCCTGCATTGCATAATGATCGCAATAATATCATCATATTTAATTATCTTTTTATTTATTATTTTCTCGTAATTTATTATTTCACTCAACTACTTAATATGCCTATATATTTATCGCTTTATGTTTATAAAATGCTCGCTATAATCCAGAATCACAAGTGAAAAATTACTTACCAACTTCAAATTAAAATGTTTACGGATTTTCATTAATAAAACGTTATGTGTTAAATAAACGACTCATATTCTTTGCCAAAGCATTCGCAAATCGTTGCTAACTCAATCACAAATAAAGTATTAGCGGTCAACATAAATATAAAAAGTTCAAATATCATAAAGCCACAAGTATTTGTGTTCTATTTTCGAAGGAATTTTCCATCTTTTCCCTAATGAAATATGTATAATCAAATATCAATTTGAAAAAGATTTTTAATTGGATATGAATCGACGCGACGAAAGAATTACCTTTTAAAATTAAGTTGAGTCCCTTTCGTGTACATAACATAAAGTATATACCGAAAAGGCCGCATTTGCGTAATAGAGACACGGCCACTATTCACAATTAAGAACATTATTCCATATAAAAAGAGAACAATAAACAATGCCTAGAAAACTTAATTCGTTTCATGTTGATCACAATGATCACTAAATAACATTTTAATTTCATTCGAAACAATACAAAATTCGAAGTTGAATTTCGAACATAAATTACGTCATATGGTTTATTGGTCATATAAAATACAACATGAACATGTCACGTTTTAAGTTTTAACAACACTTTAAAAGTATCTTAATTGTTGCTGTAATCCCTATTACCAATACAATCTTAATATACTCGTAGAGCTATTTGATGGGTGTAACAAACAAAGTAATTAATTGCTTCACGACCCTCATGCTTTATATATTTTTTACTTTCGTCTCCTACTTTAGCATACTACATACATTGTTACTATATAAATTAAACCAATAAATAAATAACGGGAATTACTCAAGGTTTTTGTAATAATGCAACGTCATATTTTGAATTAATATTAATTGTGGTGCACGGTGCCACCATTAACTAATGGAGAACACTTTAAATATCTCATATATCTTATCTAGCGTCCACCAAACTAGGTCTTAAAAGTAGCGTATGCACTAAAAGCGAATTTGCATCTATAGAAATACAGATGTAGAAAATCTTTTGGTAAACAGAAAAACCGTACATTTTATTTCACTAGCTGAAAGTACCTACTTCGCACATTTATTTCACACCGAACTTTACGTGCTTTGGTGTGAGCGCGGTTAATACCAAAGCTGGGGAAAATAAAAATTACAGCACGATGAACCTGAATACTGCAGAATCACGTAATGACGTCATATAGCATTTAGTTTGAAAAGCATTTTGTAATATAATATGCTAATTATTACGTAAAAATTTAATTTTCAACGCAGTTTTTAAGTCATTTAAGTTGTTAACTAGGCAATGACTTACGAAGGTTTAGTAAAAAAGTTAGCAATGAAATAATGACATTTCTTTTATGTTTAACAATACAACTTTAACTACCAAACATTAAATTGTTAGTGTCATGCAGTAATCTATAAATGCCTTGCATTTGACAGGCCGTGCCAATACACAAATCGAATGAAGGTACTCTAGAAAAGATAAGCGATCGGTGGACTGGGAGCACGGTCTATTATCGTTCAGGGGTTAATGTTTGATTTGCACACAGTCGTCGCGTGAACGCCTATATTGAACCGCGAGGAACATTATTACTAATCTATTACTATAAATCTAAACAATAACACTGAGTCACTGCGCCGTAAGCGTTCAGAATTGACCGTTTATTTGAGAAACATTTCCGCGTTTGTTGCATAATCGAACACGGAACCGTATAACATGACTTTATTGTAAAAGTTATTCATTAACGGTGGTAAGTTGTATAATCGATTAGGTATTACGGATTTAGTCAAAGATTATCTGAATAAAAAAAAGATTTTCAATTTGTCTGTAAATATACCTAATATATTAATTTACTTAATTACTGTCCTTAAAATATTAGCGTAATTTTGCGTCATACTAAAAAAAATTAATAGAAAATTAAAGTCAAAACTCAAAATAAATAAATAAATAAAGCTTCACAGCTCCACACTAGGATTCCCTGTGTAATGGGTAACATGGACACACACAAATACAAATACACAAACACCCAGACCGGTAACAGAAATCTAAATTCATCATTTAAATTTCTGCCCCGCCGAGGATCGAACCCGGGACCCTTCGAACGGTGGACTGGCGTAGTAATCACTACACCACACGGGTCGTAGTCAAGTCAAGTCAACAATAAAATGAATACATGTACAACAATGAAGACTAAATTAAGATACTTAATTACAACATAGTGAAGTTGCACTGAAGCGATTTGCACTGATACTATTTGATTAATGTTACCGGACTGATAAAAAATTTATGGGATTGACATTACAGTTAGATAGTCACGCGAATGATTTAAAGCAATAGGTAAAACATGTCAAAGCAACATATTATAACCTGTCTAGAATCCTAGTGCGCGGCTACATGTGTGTGAAACGATATTTAGTTAGTATTAGCGTTCATAAGATATGTAAATGGAATAGGTTGTAGAAACATACAATGGATTACGATACAGGACTCATGCGTAAGTCGACCTCACGACCTTACATATGATGGACTGCATAAATGAACAGCTTAGGATGAATACTAACTGGAAACTAAGGGAAATGGGACAAAATGAACTTACTTTTCTTGTTGGTGCCCCCAAACGTGTCTTCATCGTGCCCATTATAAGACCGGTCCTCGTCATACTCGTATACCTTGAAGCTCTCGAAGGAATACAGTTTGACCGATTTATGAATGCCGCCTGTTCACCAAAACTTTATCAGAACAGTAGCGAAACTGACGAACTTTCAGCACGACCTGACGAATTCGTTCCCAAAGTTTGTGCTGGTCACAATGAAAATAAATTCTCACAATACACAGCGCATATAACGAAAGCACAGAGCCGAAACTGTTCTGTCCACTGGTATTGTCCAAACTTTCGTCAACGTGCACTCCTCGTTCAGAAACAATCGTTTTTATAATTCGAATACAGGAAATGGTACTACACACGTCTCATTGTCTACTCGAACAATGGTCACGAGTCAGAGCGGCATGATTTTCGAACGGATTCGAAGGGATTTGAAATGTAAATTTCGCTGGAAAAGTTCGCGATCGAAAAACACGAGAGCTCAGTAGGGCGGGAGTGCTCGTGAGGGTGTTCGCGTGCCGTCTGGCCGGGTTGCAGTCTCCCGACCCGCCGCGCCGGCGCCCGGAATTGTGTCAGACTGTACCCGGAGCACCCCGGCCTTTCATGAATACACCTCTCTACGCGCCGCGCTCAACGCATCAATACATTCGTTACCGTATGCATACCCGGCAATTTGTAATTGCCGCTCACATGTGATTATCTCTGAAAGATTAATGCCACAGCTGACGTTGAAGGTTGAATTTATAATGTAGCTGGAAACAAAGAAAGCTCATAAGAGTCAAATATCAAACGTAAAATTAGTTGTTTTTGTACAGATACTTCTTTAACATAGAACCTCAAATTATACAAGGCCATATCAAGGTTTCCAATGTAAATATGAACTAGATTTTTTGCCTTGTTATATTATTTGCTGTGAACAAATACGAACTCGCGATTTCAGCCCAGTCTCTTGAAACAGTTTCGCTCTTTCAAAAAACAAAGTAAACCTTAAGGAGATCACGTGGAAATATAGAAAATAGATAATGTAAATGCTATAAATCTTACTCTATAAAATGGTTTTTTTAGAATGTTCCTTTTGTCGACTATTGTCATCATATTATTATCTAATTAGACAAATCATACAAATTGCACGTACAAAGACCATGAAAATGTCTCACTTATTTGTGTCCAATTAGACGCTGCATTCAAGACGTATTGAACGCAGATATGCAAACGCATTCAAATTAATTAGATTCAGAGATAAGGAAAAACGGCACTTAATAAATTAACTTTCAACACTCGACTTTTCCTTTCATTTGGTCGATTAATTTTATTCAAAGATGTAATAGGTACGTTAATTTAATATTGTAGCGAGGGTAAATTTCAATAAAATAAATCTTTACACTGTAATCTAACATTAGCAGTTGTCAATCGTCCCAAACACAATCCCACGATATGGTAATCCTACTTAAAATATTAAAATAAAAATAAAAGCACAGCCACCTTTAAATTTTAATATTAGTTCATATAACAAATCTGTTCATAAAAAGCCGACCTCAGCTCACGTTAAATTTTAAATATTTACCCGTCGAAATGCATATTCATTGAATGTTTTTCATCGAAGTTACGGCGATGGACTATCATAAAAATTCGACCTGTAAAAATATTTTTAGTGAGAATCGCGTAAACACTAATATTTTTAAGAGAAACTCATATTCTCATAGCGGCATGGAGCTCACGGCTATAGGACATGATAAAAGTGTCAAGAAATATAATAATTGAAAAAGAGTTTTGGAGTATGGATCAGATACTGTAACACATATAAGTAGGTGGAAGAGGTCTCTAACCAATTACCGAGGAGAAACCATCACTTAAACCTTTTCTACCATGAACCAAGTATTGTTGCGTTGTATATAAATTAATAGATTTGTTTATTGAAAATCAAAAGAATCAATTGGTTTCACTCGGTCTTTTTTGGCTATAGTCTTCAAGTATGAGTTGGACTTTTCCATCGGTGACACCCATATAACTAAAGAACCGGTTCCGTATCTCCATCAACTATTTAAGAGACGCCTTTTTAACTTTAATTACATGTTGTATAAATCTTTGCAGGGTGTAGAGGGATCGAGTAGGCTGTTAAACTAAAACAACTCATCAACAGACCGAAAGCGCCCATGCCGTAAGCTCCCAAAGCACCGCACAAGCGTAAGCTCTACATTTGAATTAACATTCTCATTTACACATGATGGCTTCGGTAGTAGCGTGACGAGCATGTTAAATATAACGAGCAACCAAGTACATACTTGATAACGTAAATATAAGACACGTACATTTTTGACTTCGAAAAGATAAGTTACAGATACTCGTACTGTAAGAAATTACGCGTTACTTAATACATATAATAAGTAATAGGAAATACAGCGTCCAGAATACGAAAATTAAGAAGTCACTGACGCTCAAATGTGTCCGTATAAAGTTTTATATGGTGCTGATGTATTATTATGATATAGTATAGGGATGTGTCGTTACTTTTTAAGATTTTTATCGTAACGAAACACCACAATATACCGAGATTCGAGGTACTTTTCAATCATAGTTTAAAAGCGCAGAGGTAACTTCCGTTGTATTAAAACTTGGATGAGAGCGACTATCCATATTAAACATGGTATCCATATTAGATTGACAAAGGAAAACTACAAAATCAAGAAGTTTTTGCAATAAGCATTAAATAAAAACTCAACACATTCACAGAGGAAAATGTAAGCTTGAGAAGATCCGATTACAATTACGGTTAAGCAATTAGCCCTTACTTGAACGCGTCCCAAAGCAGTCAAACGCACCACGCGCGCCGCCGCAAAGAATGGATCGGTCTAAATTAAGCAAATAGAATACGAGGGCTCTCAAAGGGGCTTTGAGAATATCAGTCTGTGTGAGAGTACGGCATTGTCAGTATTATATCTTCTCCTTGTTTATTCATGCAAAGTCGCCTTCTTCACAAATTTTGTTGAATTAAATAAAAGCCAATTCTTTTGTGCATGTTCGGGATAATAGTTACAATAGATCTTAGAATAGAACCTGCGTTCGAATGCAATCTCGCCTGATGGTAATCAAGATGGAATGTGGTATGTTGCTACAGGGTTGCTTAGAAGGTGCTTATTTACTCTTGCGTACCTACGCTGGTAGACTCTTCAATTCCTTTGCCGTTTGGTCCCATAGATTCTTTGTGTCCTATGTTAATTATAAGTTTATAATTATAGAACTTATAACATTACGAGAATTATTGTTATGTGAAAAATAATAAAAAATTAAAAAAATTACCAACAGATAGAATTTCATAATAAATGTAGCGTCAAAATTATGACATCGGCAGCCGTAAAAATTTATGGAATTTTTATCCATAATATGGATGAATGGAGATGATAACGGACGTCGAGAGGCTCGAAAGCACCATTTTGCGAATGGCGATCAATGAGCGCCTCCCACGCGCCGCTGAACGATAAAGTCAAGAGTCTTTCATAATATAAACGTAGCATACAAGTTCTAAATTAATTAAACCTATATAGGCTAGGCTTTCTAGGCTTTCTAAATCAAAACAAATTGCATATTATATTTTTCCATTTTCTAAATCTTTTTGACACCATTGTAATCTTAACAATTACCTTAACGTTGTATTTACGTGTTATATTATTATACTATCTAAAATAAGTTTTTATTTCAATTTTAACTATAGACTCTCTTATATCATTATAGACGAATATGTGACGTAATTTTTTTAAGTAACAAATATGAGGTATTTATGTTATGACCCTTGTTCCATGAAATAAAGGATTGGATTATTATAGCCATTCCCGTACTAAAGACATATACGCATATATCTAACAACACCGATTAAATACACTAAACCGGTTTACGGTGATTTTCTGTCATATTTTCTCTCACTCCCAGTTCCGTGTAAAAACCTTACACTCCTTGAAATAATCAGGTAACAAACTAACAAGACATTCGCTTCACCTTGCAACCAACGGCAAGTCATGTGATAAAGTGTATTATGACATCACCATTATAATATAGCGTTTGATTGAATAAAAGTAATAAAAGGTATAAAGCCTGTCGATGACTTCACTTAAGTTCGCGGAAGATTATCTCAATGAAACATATAGGTAACAGAAATGCAATGATAAAGGCTCACTTCCGAATAATCTTTGTATTTTAGATTAGATGCAATACGTATATGTATGTATACCGAAATGATAATGTATCTAATAGACCGCAACTATGTTTGTTATTACACCACAACGCGTGTACATACAAACATTGGTATAAACCGCATTTGATACGAAATGTTTCGTACACGAAGCCCGATTGAGAGTCAGGGCAAAACACAGCGATTAAATTAACATTATATTGAGAAATTATACAGGTTGGTATACTAAATCGTGCAAAGTTTCGAAGTAAATCCGATAAGCAGAAGCGGGTCAGGTTGGCTGCTTGCAAAATATCGTAATACAGAAGCATCTGAAAGGTTTGAGAAACTTAGATACCAATTTGAATGGCTAAGATATAGTCGGACCCTCGTAACAACGACAGCAAAATTTATGAACTCCTAAAATGTAACACAGATATTGAATGAGGTTATCCTTTCATTATCATCATAAACCTATCCTATAGTCCCACAGCTGGGCACGGGTCTCCTATGAAATACGAGAAGTACGAAGTTTATAAAACTCCAAAATATTTGACGGAAAACATTATCTTCTTATTTCGTCACGAACTAGTGGATGCCAGCGATAGACCGTGTGGAAAAGGATTTTACAGCCCAGACTAACCAAGCTTCAGGAAATTTACCTCAACACTATTTTTAGTTAGATGTGATTCTTTAAATTGATGTAACTATTAATGAACACTTATCGAAATAGTGAAAATCGTACCCACATCGGTAAGTTTTCTGGGTTCCTGTTTTCTCAATTCATTTTCACGTACTTTCAATAATCAGTTACAAGTTTATTATATGCAAAATAATTTCGTAAAAAATAGCGATTTCATGACTGTTCTTTTAAAAACGCTTTAATACAGAAATCACCCTTACTGCAAAGTCCACGCCAAGCCAGGGAAATAAATTTATCGTCGCAACGAATTCAATTTCCCGTAATGAGCTATCCACCAATCTCACCGTCTAATCGCGTCTCGGATCGACCTGTGACATTTCGAAAACGAACATTACCGGCCAGTAACCTGGGTCTTAGCTTCGCTCACGTAGGTATTAAATAGGTTTAATAATTTCAGGCAGAAAAGTATCACACAATTTATTATAAGAAAAAAGTTTTACTTACGAATACACCTACTCGAATAAGCTACAGGAAAATGTTACAATTTCATTATAACGAGGCTTAGTTGTCCTTTACGTAGATAAATTTTTTTATGAGCAGGTACAAAACAGTTTGGCCAGCGTGGTGGATAATGGCCTGCTCCAATATGATGAGCCTTGCCAGTGAGGCTGTCATGGATTGATGATGATTATTCAAGATAATAAGAGCTATGATTTCTCACATAATTTGCTCTCCCATATTGGTTATTGCTTTATTATATTTCTTAGAATAAAGAGTAAAGAAACATATTTTGCGGTATATTCCCTATAAATATTATGATCCAATAACGTTTTAAAGACACACAAAAATACGACGATACAAAAGGAAGTACGCTTAGCACGATTTATTAACAAAAAAGATACTGGAATTGAGAATGTTTGAAAAAAAACGTACAGAGAAGAACAAACTTTAACCAAAACGCTTGAATGGTGTCAGAGTTTCCGGCTGTCAGGACACGTAAGTCATTGACTATTTCAATTGAATGTAAACCCCACATTAAACATGAAACGCATCGAAATTGAACTGACAATGCATCAGTGAAGCGAACCGAACCATATCAAACGCGGCAAGTTTGAGTTATCACTTGATAAATTGCGTTACGTAACTTCATTAGCAAAATGAACCTTACCGCAGTGTGTAATTTTTTTTTATTTAGGAATTTCTAATACGTAACTCGTACATAGAGCGCTTGGCCCGAGCCACGCACTTTATTATGTGCACTCCATTGAAAATTGTTAGATTTAGTAGTTGCATGCAAAACTGTAAAAAGATAAAAACATGCCTTTTTTAACATAGTACACATTTACAGGGATATTTACAATCTCATGCTTGTTTTTCAGATTTAAGTACTTACCATACTAACGTACGTTCCTTTGACAAACACATAAAAAAACAATACAGATTAAGTTCATAACGACAATATTCATGGAGAAGATTCTGAAGATGCTTTGAAAGCAAACCTGGCAAATAATTTGGTATCAGCGATTACAATTAGTTCTCAAATCGACGGCTATAAATCCACAAAGAATTGCTTTTATCCGATTTCAAGATCGGAAAGTATTACAGAAAGGGTTTCCAATTTTAAAATAGCTGCTAGCTATCTGATCCCGGGCGTACCATAATATACATCTTATAAATTTGAATTGGTGAATACCACCCAATGTAGATATTGTTACCGTATTATTAGCGAATTTAATTAAGAACAGATTATATAATTATAATCAGACGTTAATATAGTCCGTACTGTAGTTACGATACAGATCTGGAAACCCTTACATTTATTTAAAAAATATTTTTATAGTTTTAACACTTTAAACATAAAACATAATTCAACCAATTTTGAAGTTGAGTAGTCAACTAATCTTAGCCTACTTGAGGATTGTAAAAGGATTGTAATCGTTAGTTTGACACAAAGGTTTCAATCAGTATTAATTTTCTACACAATCGCTCATAACATAACCCACTTGCACATCAGAAATAGTTCCGAAACTATCACTGGATCTTAATATAGACAGATCGATGAAGGCACATCGGTTTGTCACGCGACTTTTGAATCGCGGCTGTCTTTGTCCTTGACCCGCCTACCTTAATCCGATGTGAAGCTAAGCTTTTGGCCCTTTTACATCGTTAGTCATATAATATATCCATATCGTTTGCGTCACTACATAGTTACATGAACAAAAATAATGGAACACTACGACTATACAGTTCGTTACTCGTCTACACATACACAGTAACCAGACTAACAGTTTTTTTTGGAATTTTCATTGTTTCAAAGTTTTATTAGGTATTATAAGTTAAACTACGATACTGAGTTTATTTTCGTGTCTTACACCTTCATAGTATTAGTATAGAGACATAGTAAGAGACCTTCAGACTTCTAAAACTGTTCTGTTTATTAAATAAGCAGTATTGGTAATTTAATTATATATATTATAAATTCAGTGAACTAGCTAGGATTCATATCTAATAAAATATTCTCCACTTTTTGTGTGAAAATAGGAAATCTGTTTCACAATTCAGAAAAACAAAATTAAATTTTGTTTTTCAGAATTGTGAAAAAACAGAATTTAAAAAGTTAAATTTTGGAAAATATGGAATATGTTGATAAATTGGAATAAATACTAAAAATATTGGAATGAATACCAGAATTGAAAACCTAATAAAGATAATATAACACCTACTTACATATAATTTTAAGGTAATCCTACTGAGCATGTTCATTTGATACTCAATAAAGCAAAAAAGCTGGAAGAATGTGTTGTGCCTAGAATATACCCTAGATGGACAGGCACAAACTATTTACAAAAATTTCTACGCCCACCGTCACAAATAATATCTAAAATGTAAGATTTTAGTGCGGTTCAAATAAGATTATAGTTTTTTTGCATTTCAGAATTTTTTGTGTAGTCCTTGCTGTATCAAAACTTGGGAATGATTTCCATGTACTTATTATCAATATTATTACTTACTTATATATTTTATTTGTATTATTCAGATTAGACAGTGTAATACTTCAAATGGCACTGTTTGACAGGAAACCGTTTTGAAACTCTCGTTGAATCCTAAATTTTTAAATATTATGAGGAAGATCTGTCATTGTTAAGAGCGTATTTCAGGTCAAGTAATGATAAGAATAATTAAGTAAAGCTTTTATAATATTTTTAAACTTTTCCAAAAATGGCATATTTTGAAATGTCACATTATTGTTGCAAATGAACAATTATATAATCATTGCAAATATTTTTATTAAGACCTACTAGAATTAAAACAACAGGTCCTAAGTACCTATTTTTAGTATTAGTTTATTGTCTTAATACATTAATGTCATTATGGATACTTACTACATGAATTATTACACCTATCACATTTTCCTCTACCCCATGCAAAGCTACATCAATTATTTATTTATTTATTCAAACTGTTAAAGCACAATCTATGCAAGCAACATAATTTTATCTCATGATCAAGAAAATGGTAACGAGCCCAAAGGTGACAGTGAAAGGCACTGCAATAAAACTGCAAATAATCTAAGCATATTCATATACATTCTTACATTCACTTTCATGTTCTAAATTATTGTAAAGGCAGGTGCTTATTTTATGATATTACAGTCTTTATATTATCTCATTTTCAATCAGTTCATTCCTATGATTTTTGACTTTAATTTTAACTGAAATTTGTTTACATAAAAAATAATTACCTAGTTACTTTTAAATTCAGTTAGTTACCTAAAAGGGGACAATATATTTCAAGGTTTATGAAATTTAATTGGCTTACAGTTGTAATTCCAAATCAGATAATATTGATAATTGATAAGTGTAATAAGACTCAGCAGAAATTTAAAGATAATTTGAATAACAGTTACAATGTTTAAAAACACAAAATAATGTAGCTCCGTATTTCTAAAAAATTATGAGTAATGCGAACTTTTATTATTTTACAATTACTTCTTTCTCCAACTTTGTCACGTATGATGTTGTTCTGAAGCTCATAAAAAATATTACCACCAATTAATTTAAACATAACCAAAAATCTAAACTAAAAAACTGACAACCACAAACTTACCATCTTTGACATTCTTCGAAGACTGTGACGATGACACTCCGGCTATAGTTTTATCACTCGCACAGTACATTATAACAATTTCCACAACTTTGTGCTATTAAATGTCTCTCATCCAGTTAAACATTGCATATTAATATCTAGTGTTTCAATTAATAACGCAATACATTCGCACATAATGCGAAACACGGCGGCCATTCCACATTCCGATTGTAAATATGGTAACATAGACAATAGATGTATTAGGCTATTTTTGGACCGGCAAAAAACTGACTTTTTGTCTATTACAAGTTACTATAATGTGAAAAAATCTCAGATAATAGTCCAACTTTCATCGATCAAGGAATATTTCATTATATGTTTTACAAGTTTATGAACATAAATATAGAAAATCAGAATAAGAAATAACGAAAAAATTATTAAATTTATGTCATTCCATAAAAGTATGTCTTTGTCTTATCTTGTGCTTCTGTAAATATAAATAAGTAGACGTCAACGTCATAAATGTCAGTTTTATCAAATAATTAAATAAAAAATGAAATGGCTGTATGTACATACATAGTACATACATATTATTATATGTACTTTTTTTGATTTGATAAAAACGATACAAAGCTCATAATCAATTTGTTTTTTAAATAATTTTTCTTAAACTTGATGCTCTTTTAAGTAAATATGATGCAACATCAGTACTGGGTAACAAAAAAGACTGTGTTGAGTAAATTAGGAACCAAAGAAGACGAGTGTATTGTGGCATCGGACGCTGAATTAGATGCAAAATTGGAGTTGTTTCGATCAATATCCGATAGCTGTTTGGAGTTACAACGAGTTTTAGACCAGTACCAGCAACGGATATGTCTGTTGGCGCAAGAGGAGAATTCTTTAGGAAAGTTTTTGCGTGAATCTGGCAAGAGTAACGATGCGGCAGGTAAACACATGGTTTCGGCTGGAAAAGCAATTTCTTATTCAGGGCAACAGCGTTTAGGAGTACGCGGGCCGTTGTTAAGGCTATACCATGAAGTTGAAACGTTTAGATGTCGCGCAGTGAAGGATATGCGAGCAACTGTTTCTGCTATGGAAAAGGCCCGCATCGAGTACCGGGCTGCATTGAGTTGGATGAAGTCTACTTGCGCTCAATTGGACCCAGATACAGGGCGTGGGCTCGACAATTTCCGAAAAGCTCAGCGTCAAGTGCGCGAGAGCAAGAAGATATTTGATAAACTTACTTTGGATGTCCTACAAAAGGTATTTTTATAAAAATGATTGAATGTTAATATGAATGAATTGCCTTCTTAACCAATAATGAAGCAAGTTTAGTGGCAAGTTCTTGTAATTCGGAATAGGAGTGTAGATAATGATATATTATTTGAAGTAACCATCTCAGTCCTCATGAACACCTCAGGAAGGATATCTTTCCTATTTCAATTTTGGATGTAGAACAGTAGGTGTCCATGGATTGCAGTGATCACCTAAAATCATTTGGCCTTCATTCTCTTATGCTACTCATAAACTGTTTTTTATTTTCAGTAACTAATAATACTTGTTTTATATTTTCAGATAGATCTCTTAGCAGCAGCCAGGTGCAACATGTTCTCACATGTCCTATCGTCTTATCAGAACTCCTTTATGACTTACGCCTCAAAAGTGTCCCACACTCTTATAACCACAGTAGACACAATGAATGCAGCACCACAGTATGAGTTTAATATATTAAAGAGTACTCTGGGCAGACCTGACATTGATCAGGATGAAGAAACTCCTCAAGATAAGGATCAAATGTTATTCTTCCAGGTAATTTTACTTCTTAAAACACACATTCATTGCACATGAACATCTAACGTTAAGTTCTACTCAATAAAATTATTTATATTACGCTTCACACTTACAGTTCTCTAGGATTACAAAGACTGTGTATTGTAAACAAACACCCAAACCGAGAACAGAAATTTAAATACGTCGCCCATATTCATACTTAACAACTCTGGGATTTTTAAATCAAATAAAAAGTATTTTCTGTATGTACCAAACCTCAAATATCCTTTAACACCTCAAGATCACTGCATCTGAATTGAAAAATATAAAATGTACATTTTATTCAAATTAACATTAAGTATGTGTGATGTACATTTGATCCTACAAAACTACTAACATTTATCTTATAATTGAATAAAGTAATTTAGTAGACTTCACATGTACATGACAGTATGTTTGGTTTGCAAACAATTCAGTGTTACTTGTGCCACTATAGGCTTAAGCTATACTGCATAATTTGTTAATAACTTGTAATTTACACTTGATTTTAAAGCAGCGCCAAGAGTTTTTTCCTCTGGCTTTTTTCTCCCGTCCTACCTTAGCCAAAAGGGCGCCTAAAGCTGACATACTGTATTATTTGACGTTCATCCAATGTATATGTGTACCTTACGATGAATAAAATTTTTTGATTTTGAATTTGAGTGTATTGTTCATTGCATCAACAACATGCTACTTTATTACTTCTGTGCATCGACAAAATGTCTTTCAGGATGAATATAAAGATGAGCAGCCAGATAAATCAAAGTCAGAAAGTGAACCCAACTCTGGCAACTCAGTGCCTACAAAGCCAAACAATGAGGATCCTTCCACATCAACAAACCTGATCAACACAGCATCAGAATCTGATGGCAATGCTAGCTCTAATATTAACTCTGATTTGGCTGGACTTAACTTAGATGGTGACCTGTCTGCCCACCTTGGATTATTCATGCCATCACCTTTACTACAGGTTTGTTTTTTTTTAATTTATGGTTAGCAAACAAGAATGCAGATCACCTGATGTTAGTTGCAACCCCCCATTGGCTTGCTATCACTTGTAATTATCGTAATTGTGTCATTTTGAATATTTCCTTATCGTTTTGTGTTGATGATTAATAATATGTAATCTATACAAATATATAAAGCTGAAGAGTTTGTTTGTTTGAATGCGCTAATCTCTGGAACTACAAGTCGGATTTCAAAAATTCTTTTTGTGTATGATAGCTACATTAATAAGGAAGGTTATAGGCTATCAAGCGTTACGTCACAATTCGTAACGCGGGTGAAACCGCGTG
>DWQK01000383.1:0-21732 GCA_018231225.1 Noctuana stator
TCGTATCTACCCGGGTCACCTACCTACGAATACCCACCGACTGCATTATAACATCGATGTTATCGATAATTGTAATATAACATCGATAATATAATTTACACGGTATATTTATCTTCGCAGTTATTCGAGCTTGATTCACATTTGCTGCCAAGTAGCCGCAGGAATGAAGTACCTCGAGTCATTCGAACTAATCCACAGAGATCTGGGAGCACGGTGAGATAAAATGAATTATATAATCGTGTAATCTTCTTCATAAGATAATTAATAGTTACAATCAGATCGATCTACACACACACACATACAATTAATTTTTCAAATTTGCTCCAAACTCCGAAATGGCTTTACCGATGCTTATAAAGTTTTGTGTGTATATTCAGTACTCTGTAGGTCGGAAAAGAATACGTAAATAAAAAATAAATAGTCATTTCATTAAGTTTAAAATTTATGTTTATAATTTTTCACACAATCGGGTTTTTTAATTTTTTTTTTTATTTAACTAATCTATTTCATTGCAGGAACGTAACGGTGAGCGAAGAACTAAATGTTAAGATATCGGATTACGCAATGTTTTGCGAAGAATTCATTGATGACTATCACATCATGGCGAACGGTAGTCGTGTCCCATTGCGCTGGATGTCCTGGGAATGCCTTCTATTGGTAAGCACATTTGTCTCTTATATGGTTTGTACCCACGTTTTTTACCAGGAGACACTTTCATTTGTTCGTATTTGAAACTACACAACTAAAAAGTAACACTTGTCATAATGTCACTGTCGTCTCAGGTCGTTCGTTCAATGAAGAAACGCTATTCGGTGCGGTCACGCTTTCAAAACTTTATACCTCCAACTAATCGTAGTGGAAATTCTTCGAACATCTACCAATACAATTGGCTCGTTACCAAACTTAACAAGTTAAATTGTCTCTACCTAAGTAATTGAAATAGTACGTTTATAATATTCAATAATAATGATCCCCTGTGCAAGTGAAGCTGCGTATTGGTAATAGGATTCTATACAGATTTGTATAAATGTTAGTTACACTATTTATAATCCAGGAACCGTTTCTGACCATAACCGTAAGAAGTCGACTTGAAAAGTATTCTTCTGCAGTCTTCGAACCTTCATCATCAAATAAGCCTGAGACTCAATTCTGGTATTGCAATATACTCGTTGTGCTTAGTCATTCCTATAATATCATGATTGATGTTTAGCTTTTCTTTAATAGGATATGTACTCTCCGGCAAGCGATGTTTGGTCTTTCGGCGTCACGGTTTGGGAAGTGCTAACGTTCTGCTCGGCGAAACCATATGAAGAAATGGATGATGATCAGGTTAGACAATTTTACTATGCACATATAAAAAAATAAAAATAACTCTCCAGTCTACTCTGAAAAACATTGGTGACGGTTTGTGAAACTATTTAATCGCATTCTTGATAAAGGCTTCTTGATATTCTTATCCTATAAACGACCAATAGAAGTTATGACGCCTAGTCAGTATATTACAGAATATTGTATTAGTGTCTATTCGACATTAGGTATAAAGCAGCCCGAACTGAACTCGTCTGTATTATCATAGAACGTAGCAGCCAGTTGTCTCGTGCAAAACTTTTTAATATGCATTAAAAACTTTCAGTCGAACGAAGCCGCGAGCGAAGTCTAATAATTTAATTCGTTTATGAAAATTGACATCGCTGAGTTATGTAGGTACCTAAAGGCACCAGATATAGACAGCTATAGTTAGAACACGAACACGACACGAAACCCAAAATTTACTGTGAGTTATAGTTAAAGGCATTTGAAATTTAATTCACCTAGTGTTGGAAATCAAAATGAGTGAATTATATTATTTCGTTCATAAAATTAAATAATCAAAAAACTCTCGTGGTGACTCCCCTGGCGTTCCCCTTAGTGGTAACTACTTACCACCGTAGCCCGCCTGCTTCTTTGCTAGGCTGTATAAAATAAGTACCTACTTATCAGTTATCTGACGTATGGTTTGTACTTTTAAGCCCATATCGATTTGTGATTATTGTGACGTGACAAAACTACGGCTGTCTCCGTACTAAAAGAGTATAGGTTTCAGTCTTAGTCCCGTAATTTATTAATTAGGTAATGCACTATTCACTGTAAACGCATCTCGATTGCAGGTTGTAGAGAACGCGACGGAGTGGCGCCACGGCGGTCGGAAGGCACGCGTGCCCGCCGCGCCGCCCCCACGCTGCCGCCGCGAGCTGTACGACCTGATGCACGAGTGCTGGTGTCGCGACCCCATCCAGCGACCGCGCTTCGCCGACCTACACCGCTTTCTCGAACGTATGACTTACGGATACAAGCCGCACCCACACCACTAGATGACGTCATTTCCATCGCTACATAATGACAACTAGGTACCTACAAATCGTCACTAAAACATATAATAATTATGTTACTCACCTTAACACCTTAACATACAATTATCTTCATCAAAAATGTGTGTGAGTATATTAAATAGATACCAACTAGCTCAACATTTTCATCTTACTAGAGCATACAAATAAACATATTTTTGCTGATGTCTTTGTATCAGAAAATTAAAGAATGTTACTTCACCAGGTCACTACAGTAGCTTCGGGCATCCCAAACTAGGATGCCCAAATCTCGGAAAATCACATGATATTCCAAGACCGATATTTTTGGCGTTCAATCGTCAGCTTTTGCCTTTGAGCGTCTCAACAACATACATACCTGCATATCAGTAGGTGTGTATATCTTTAAGTTTCACAAGACCATTTGCGACAGTTCTGAATACTCAAGAGGATCAAATAAAAGATCTATCGTACAATTTATTATTTCAAACGAAGACGTGTGCCATTTCCGGCGTACCGATTAACAATAGACCTGGAAGTACATTGAACTATCACACATAGGTACCTATCCATCTTCATTGTGCGTTAAATGGAATGGAATGCTGGAATAATTTTCATTTTTTGGTGTCCAAATACACAACGTTTAGCAGTAGTTAAATAATCGATGTCGTAGATCGCTGAAATTAAACAGCTTGTAGTAACAAGTATTCATTGTCAATTTAGAAATAACAGATTCAAAGTGACGAATAATAAAAACATTACCACGTTAAGGTCCTCTCATTCCGTGTAATGGACCTTTAAATTGGCTCAGTATACTAGTGACTAGCCCCGGTTAACACCAGCCTGAAAACGATTCGAGGTAGTGTCACTATTTCTCTATTAATTTTAAGGCACTAGTTTTAAAAGTAATTATAATCATAATATGTCTTAGTAGGTAGCCCAAAGGATTGCTGACTTGTAAAAGTATTGGAAATTTCTAACAGACTGGATTTGACATGTGATAAAGGAACGGGCAGTATTAAGGCCGGTATAAAGCCGTAGTTCAACAAAAAATATTAGGATAGTAACATCATAGTAATAAGGTATGAAAAATCATAATATGTATCTCAAGATACATCGTAGTCGACGAGGCGCGTTATAGCTAACACGCCATTTTTGTCTACTTGCTAATCTAAACACTATCATCTAGTCATTATAATTTGATTAAATTAGCGTTAGCGAGTACACAAAATTAATTAAGTATGTATGTAGTAACACATTAAACTATCAATGTTAGCTCGTAGTGAAATGTCGATATAATACCCGAAAAGAAACGGATATCGATGTTTTTAACCGACGGCGGATCTCTGTACCGCATTTGTGATGCACAAGTTGTAGGTAGCCATGGAGTCGTATGTAAAGAACGGAATTTAGATAGGTACAGTTTTGGAATTAAGCATTCTAATTGCGATTCAGAGATGCACTCGAAGTTATGGTATCAGTGTTACTTTCAACATGTTCCATTGAAGTGTGTTGTTAGGGACATCGATATCACTTAATGTTTCACGCCTCTCCCCAGCGCCCTTCGCCTCGCGCTCCTACTATCTTCCACTATCACCGCCTCTACGGCAACCCCTTGCTAGGGACACTACTTCAATATACAATAGAAACAGGTCGGCTTCATCGATCCTTTTCATATTTCGGTCTACTCAAACATGATTTCTGATGTATATTTGAGTAGCGCTCCCCTAGTTCGTGGGCCGATCATATGCTGGAGTCTATATCACGACCACGAAGATTTAGCTCGAGCGAGATACCAATGAGCTTTTTAGATGTTAATTCATTGTATGATCGGAACGCGATCTATAGTATATCCAAATCTACTCCTATTTTTTTATCCTGTTTTAAATGTTAGGGTTATTATACTTGGGAAGGTCACAAGGACCCTCTGGGCGTTATTTGCCCCCTGTGCTTCTTGTTTTCTGCTATAAGGCACGTGTAAGGTTTTTCATACGCTGCGTCCGAAATGTCGATGATTGAAAGGCACCGAGTAAGGACGATCTCACCGATCATGACCTCATCAAAATTGAAATGTCCTTCATCAGCTCTTTCGGAAGCAACGCGTATTCTAACAGCACAAGGTGGTTGAAAACCGAATTACTCCTGTAAAACTAGATGATATTGAGTCAATCGTATTAAAAAAAATTTTAATAATGATAATGGTGTTCCACTATACGATATGTTTACTTGTACTTTTCAACGCCGCAACATAAATGTTTCTCACTATTGTAAGACCCACAATTTCCACTCAACCCCGAATTTCATCGAAAGTTGCACTTCACAAAATTACAAAATAGGGCAGCAGCAAAAAGCCCGCAAATACGTTACAAGACTCGCTTTCTTACAATACAATCTTCTACACGTGTTTTAAATGACGTACCTACCTAAATATTTTATTCTGTATGAGACCTAACCTACCTACCTATTAACTACAACTTGAATTCAAAATTAGATTCATTCAGAATGAAAACCTATTTCTATATATTCTACCTATATCGATGAATCGGGGTGCTTGCTGTTCCTTCAATTTACAGTTAAGGTATATTATATTATAATCTTTATCATATAAATGTGTCCCCTTTTTCCATGAGCTAGTTGCGATATCGAGGTGTATCACAAAATACATTATGTAGTTACAGGATTAGAAAACAAATAATGAAAAACATTATCATTAAACCTGTACATACCAGTAGGTACATACTATTACATGGTCACATGTTCCAGCTTAAGAACTAATAAATAGTGAGAAAATACGAATAAGACTACCTATCAGCATTTATGATGAGTGATACAACACCTCACACTCATATAGAATGTTTGTTACTCATACCTGCTAGATAGGTAGTACCTTAATTCAGTGCTGTTTTATTATAAAGCCAATCTACTATTTATTATATCAGAGTCTAGTCCAGAAATAAATTTCATTGCACTTCCTACATTAAAATTATGCACACGAATGACCCAAAAGCCCTTTCTTTCATTCTTTGTGTCGTGATTGGTTGCGATTTTTAATATTAGTTATGTAGTAGGTTTTGGTTAATATTAAATTATATGTAAAACATAAATTATAGGTACTAAAATCTAAATACGTGGTTAGCAATAATGCTGTAGAGTAGATATCATATAATTTTATTACTTAGATGTAGATAAACGAACCAAATAATAAATGCAGTAGTATCTATCGCTTCATATGTTGCAGTCTCACATCATATTTGATATTGACATACTTATCTATTACAAAGCACTGGTAACCCGAATCCACTACGTTTTTTTATTATGTTGTTTTTATTTATAACTTTATAATATCAATCTACTTACATTTAAATTTTACCATCCGCTTTTTTAACTTTACCTTTTGACGTATACCTAATTTTAATTCTATTAAAAACTAGCTGTGTTACGCGGTTTCACCCGCTTTAAGAATTGTAACGTAACGCTTGATAGGCTATAACCTGCCTCATTAATATAGCTATCAGACACAAAAAGAATAATTCAAATCAGACTTGTAGTTCCAGAGATTAGTGCGTTCAAACAAACAAACGAACTCTTCAGCTTTATATATTAGTATAGATTAAAAAAGCATTGCAACGTAACTATGTTTTCATAAAAACATATTAATTTTTTTCACAGTATTGGACTGCAACATATAAAGTACCTATTTATACAGTTGGAAATTTATGTAAATAAGGTTGCAGTTGAGAGAAGTTCCTGCAATGACAAAATTAATATTACTGTATTTATTATTGCGTTTAAATTTAGTCATAGGCACTTTGCGAGCTTAAGTTGTGAGGTGGCATCAAGACTAGGTACTTCTATTCTAAGCTCTATAAAAAGTAAGTACGTTTGGATAAGTATCAAGAATATTTGGAAATATAAAAGGTAGCGGAAATCATACACGGAATGACTAAAGTTTAATGCCACCTAAAGTTGTCACTATCATTATAACTATATTTCCTACATACTTATACTACATAATTATATTTCCTACCCACGTATATCGCGGAGTGGTATTATAATAGATTGCTTCAGTTAATAAACAGGTATATAAAATGTCAATATTTCCATTTTAATTTTTTTTCATGAATACCAAATTAATAGCTATGTAAATCATTTTTATGTCTTAATTTCGGGACATAAATTTTTAGGACCAAATACCTATTCAGAATCTCTACTCGAAACTGTATAATACAATAAACTCTAGCAAGCTATCATACAGTAAGTATTGAACCCGTCTACGATAAATTGGAAAACCTCATCCTGTTCAATGTAGGTAGATAACTGCTTAATTTTTAAACTAAAATATATTTTATTATTTTGTTCAGAACAAATCTTTAGATAAGATCTTTATAATATAATTATTTTGATACGTAATACGTACCTACTTATCCACATAAACACTGATAATTCTAGATTTTATCATCTATTGGTACCTACTCTGCGATTTGCCTATAGTTTCCGAATATAATGTTGACAACTTTTGCAACTATCAGTTACACTGATATTATTAAGATTAGTATAATTATATTATGTAGTTATAACTAAAAGTTTCACTCAAGGAGGTAAAAATGATTAATAGAATATTATACATAATGTTAATACAACTTTAATTAAATTGCGTTACACGCTAATTTTGTAAGTTAATTTCAGTATTTTAGGTCAAGGGCTTAAGCACTGCACTTGTACACAGGACAGTTTAAAACAAATACACCTTTGTATCACCACTAGCTCGAAAATAATCCCCATATTAATATCAACACTTATAATAAAGAAACAGTTTAGCTAAGGAACCCTTAGAGTAAGATTCCCTGCAAGAATGCATTTCTTTTATAGAGTTAAATTAATTACTAATATTAACAATCGTATTTAAGTGTATATGGAACGTAACATGAAGTTTTAATTGTGGGTTGTGTACAACGAATGTTATAACAAGATTACTTAAACGTAACTTTTCATTATTACCTAGTACATGTTTCATTCGTCGTACATGTTTAGAAACTGGCTTCCATGATAGAGTTTGCGTAAAAGCTTTCTGTCAGTCGTATCTATTTATCAAGTACCTAAGTATTTGGGTACCTACGTACTGTATCTACTCTACTTTCCAGTTTTTAAATGTCAATGTAATCGTGACGAATGAAATATTAATTGTAATTTGTACTCAATGTTTGATGTTGTGTTAATCTACTGTAAAGCGTAAATAATGTGCAACTATTTAAATTATTATTCCTAAAATATATTATGTACCTTATTCTACTTCGCCAATAATTACATACCTAATTTTAAACAATTTGTCAGAGTCGTGACTTCTTTATTTCGTTATATATTTTTTATACATCTTATATCCAGAGACCTATGCCCGAATTAGTCACTAGTGAACTAAGTACCTAAGTATGCTAAACACTGCAATTTGTCACACAGCTTATCTTCACTATCCTTGTAATAACAACTCGACGTTAACACCTAGGTACATACTACAAAAGTGGCTCGGAATCTCTATTACCTAAGTATTAAAAAATATCATATCATCATATTGATCTAAGTTGATCTAACGTGTGTCCATTATGTCATAATCATAATTAGATACATATTTGTACCATGTTTAAAGTTATTTACTCATTTTAACTAGTATCTATCCTTATATCTCTGCTGGTTTATCTGTTGGAACATAAGTAGACTAAATGGAGTCATTAAATTAGACGTAAACATTTCGAATTGCGGTCGAAGCGTACATTTCCCAAGTCGATATACGACGACGAAGTTGCCTTCGACTCCATGTAAAGTGGTGGGACCAATGATAAACACGGACATAATTAAACCTCGTGTCCACTGGACATTGACTATATAAGGTTATAAAGTAAATTCTACATTAACTATTCAGTTATTGTAAATACCCGCCAAATGCTACTAATGACAAGCGAGGAAGGCAGTCAATGTATACTTACTATTCGTGTTGACAATATTCAGGTAATGAAGAAGACGATAATGAGTAGCGCGACTTAGTCGGTCAAACTTTATTGAGTGTTTGGTAAACAACGGAAACAAATTAAAATAACTGCTCTTAGTAACCTGATGTAAATGCTACGATTTAATCGTTTCATGATGGAGCTCAATTTTAAATACTTAATGTAACTATTGAAGAATGTAAAAATTATAAAGAATGTAAAAATTGGCTCCGAAATTCTACTGAATTGTTACGCCAAAACATAAGAAATCGTAAATATATTGCTAAAATTTCTTTCAATACATACTTTATAGGTACATTGTAAACTCTATGAACCCATTTATTTAATAATAAAATTTGATGTTTTACCTAAACTCTTAAGTTAACTTTTAAGACAGGTTTTTTGTATTGTATCGTCTACGTTGTTGTATATTTAAGATATCTACTTATTTAAGATTGTAAATGAAAGATTAATACTTGAGGTCATCATCATTTAATCTAGAAATAGCAAAACGCAAAGGTTCGAATATATACCTAGATACCTAGTTGGTGGTATAATTGTCATCCTGGTCGTGCTTCTATTAAATGAAATTGCAACAAAAAGCACTAGTAGAGATCACGAGTTTTGAGATTGTATAATGTAGATGGCCTCAAAAATATCATTACCTAAAACATATCCTTTTCCCCTAGGTTCAATCTTTTCTAATACAGTTTAAAACCTATTTTATGTCTATTCCAAATACGTTTATTAATATAAATATAAATAATTTAATTGACTTTTATGGATATTTAATATTATTGCTATAATAATACTTATCTATTAGCGCTTCTCTTGTAATTCGGACAAAGTGACAATTAATTTTGACAAGTCACGGTTCAGCATTGTACTCGTATCATTATTTCACGTAATATGCCTGGTTTAGATGTAACGCATGCTATCTGTACTATTCAACGTACATGTATAAACAGCTGCAGAAGGTACTTCAATTCAAGTTCCACTTACATTTAATAAGATTTTAATATATCGATGTTAGGAAAGTAGATGGTCTCTTAAATAATATGATAAATCAAAAGAACTTGTCTTACTAGAAAATGCACTTAAAATCTGGGTAAATAACTAAGTATAAAATGAACTTTATCGCCAGAATTCACATCGCATTCGGCAATCAACACGACAATATGCAGATAGCATGTTTTCTCATTATGTATTGATGTATATTATTCACTCTATAAATGAAATAAATTCTGTAGGATCATTATGGATAAATATAAAAGACTTTTAGGCAAAATGCCTCCTTTTTATGTAATTTTAAATGTTAAATAAATGTTGATTAACATATCAAAAACATGGTTGTTTTATTCAAATCCCTAGTTAAATACCTCAAGCTCCTACACTGCCTGCCTAATATTTTTATAAAATCTCCAAGAATATAATTCAAATGAAAGCCAGAACAATGTTGATACATATATTTGAGTATACATTTATTCACAAAATGTTTTACAAGTCCAATATAAAATATCTTTAAATATCTTTAATTATCCATTCGTATGGATCAGAGATTAAAATTTAAAAAAATTACAATCCATATACTATTCATTGATTCATATGTTGAAAATTGACAAACAATTTATCCCATCACGATTGATTTTACTAGACTATACTACACGTTTAGTCTGTTTGCAATTTGTTTATCATATAACAATAAGTAAAAAACAACACTTAATATGTACTGTAGCAGTGGTTAGGTACCACTTGATATGACTGCAAGCATAATATTCAAAATGTACTTTGAATGAATTAGGAAAAAACACTCCCAACATTCTTTACTGTGCGCACTGCAATTATGTAGATATAACTATTTGAATACAAAAGTTACTTAAATAAATTACAATGTGTAATAGGAATAAATATAATATCGTGGTTTGTGGAGTCTTTATTTAATTTTTCAAAGTGCCTCTCGCGTATTGTAATAAAACAAACTGGATAATTATAATATTGTCTATTTTTCTGTTATTTCTTATATCGTACCTAAGTTTTTTTAATTCAATGACTTTTTGATAAATAAAGAATAATTAAGACGGTGTCAAAGTTAGAAATAGTGAATAAAAAATATTTAGTTTCTTTTAAAAGACTAATGTATGATAATAAGGGCAGTTCTGATAAAATTAAGTATGATAATTAAATTAACAAAATATTACTACCCTGCTGTCATGACTGCTTTGTCATACTTGTTATATCTATTTGACACTTGTTAAAAACAATAGAATTTATAAATCTATCTTAATTTGGCATGTTCGAGTAATAAATACTTACTCGAGTACTTAATTTGAATACCTTGTAAATAGAAAGGTAACTAAATAACGGCTCCAGAATAGAATCATCAATAAAAAATGTCTTAGGACTAAAATAATAAAAAAATGTGCAAACAAAATGGCAATTCCATGAATACAATATCGCATATTAGTTTATACAATTTATACTATTATAAACTTTACTTATAATGTTAGCAATGAGATTAACATAGCATTCACGATAATATTACGTTAAACAGAAGTAATAAAACCTATTTTCAGCAATTAAATGGTCACTGGTACTTAAACTTCACAAAATTATTATATATCCTACTGATAAAATAATAGAATTTACTACCTAAAAATTAATTTACATGTCAAAAGATCATGTTATTGTCATGTTATAAACATTTATACCTAACAAAACAGACAAAATGTTAATCTTACTAAACATAATAGGTACGTTTCACAAACAACTAGGTTGCACTGCAAATTGAGAGAGATCGATTTCTTGGTATTTCGACCATATTATCTTCTAAGATGTATTTTGATTGGTGTAAAGGACAGTGTTTGCCTGAATTAAGCGTTTAGTCTTTCTAACATATGAATTTATATGTAAGTTTACATTAGAAGATAGATATATTATTATGTATGTCGTAGACTTTTTTATATTAATATTACTATTATTAAACCTAGTTTCTCAATAGAAAACCTAGTTTAATAATAGTAAAATGGCACGCCATTTACAGTAAAACATACAACAGGCAAGGCGAGGGAGAGATTTTATATTATTTATAGATTTAGAAGTAGAGAATACATTATTTAAAAAATACTGAAATTATTGTACAGTGCACTGTTAGTCTAGGTTATAAAAAATAGAATCATGCAAAACATATTATATGCGCGTTTTGTTTAAGAAACTAACAAACATTTAAACATCATAATAATATTATTATATAATAAACTAATAATAAACACACAATCATTCGTTGTCATAATAAAATCATGGACAGGTTACCAGGTGGTAATTATTATATTGTTACTCAAATTCCAAACAACAAGGACATATTCAGTTTGGAACTAAAACATAATTTAGCAATACAAAACAACAATGTGATGCATAGAAACAATACAAGTATACATTAAAATAAAATAAATTATATCAATCTTAATAAAGCAATAATAAAATTACATGTTTATTTTTTCATTTAGCAAACACTACACACCCTTTTACTGTGTGTGTGTTATTATATTAAAACATAACAACAAAAAAATTAAACTATTCTATCCATAAAACTTGCTAATGTAACATTGTTAAATATTTTTATATGATACTAAACTTCTTACAAAACAATAATCCTGGAATGCTAACTCAGGTACAACGGATTTTTAACATAAACATGAAATGAACTTTCGACTCTTAGTGATTTTAGAAGGCGACACTGGTTTTACGAGTATTTATAATGATATAATGTCTTGCTAGTAGAAAATATTATGGTAGAATGCTTGCAAAAGAAAGCAGCATATCAAAATTATATGTAATGCCATTCGAACGTAACAATAACAGGGGAAAAACAATTCCAAATCCAATAGTAGATATAGACCAGATGATATATTTGTGATGATTATAAATAGTTGATGCGAATGTTAAAATCTGCAATTAAAATGTTCAACATCCTTAGATTCTTTCTCCTAGGTATAAAGTTCTACGCTTAGAATATCAGTTGTCGTATAAAATGCTTATAATGATTAAATATATGCTTATTCTATGATAAAAAGCAATCAGAAAAGGTATAAATTGACTAGGAACAAATTATTTACAGAACTGAGAAGACACGGCATAATTGCGTTCTTACATCATTTTTTATTTTAATTCGTTTTGTAAGATCCAATTATGTATTATAAATAAAGACTTAGGATTAAAGAAAATGAAATATAAAAGAAAAATTGCGCGACGAAAGTAAACTCACAAAATGTTGCGGATTTCGATATTCAAGAAGGTTTTCCATCAGAGATTCATATTACGCTACAGGACAACATTTATCAGAATATAATCCACACTATTTATGGGAATCCGAAAAATCGACAGCAATTTTATTTATCGTGTAAGAAAATGATTATAGGTATTTTTAAAAACATATTCAGTATCATTCCTCTCAACATAAGGTAACTAGTTGTTGTGTACTCATACTAAGTCTAAACTAAACGTATAAAATAATTAATAAGAAACACAACCTTCACAAACAAACATCGACGAGTGTGTACGAAGTACGAACATACAATTTCTATACTGTAAACTATACGTCGACTCTATCATATTAATCATCCTATCGCTACAACGCAATAACTGCCGAGATTAATCTCATTTAAACTTTACGAAACACTTAAACACTAAAAATATCATAATACTTCAGTATTTTGTATTGTCAATTGATAATGAAATACTTTTGTCTGTGCATGTTCACAAAAAAAAATCAGTCATGACAGAAACCCGCGTGGCTTTACACAGTTTGCTCATGCAGTCGTCTATCGAACCCATAAATTGTAAGACAGTAGAAATCGACAGGACCAGCCTTGGAATCGCATCCCATCGAACGTTAATAATTGTGAACATGCACATTTACACGCGGCGTGAATAAGTTGATAAAACGATATGCAAAATCGTTTGCATGGAAATCGTTTCCCATTTATTATATTTGATGAATCTATCACAGTCATCTGTCAATTATATTGTGTTCGTCGTTTATTCGCCCGATAAATATGACGATCCTAAAGTCTAACAACGATAACATGCAAAATTTCCTAGAACATATCAACTTTTTCCAACATTGCAATAAAACATTTTAATACCTTAAGATCGAATAAATTCCCATTGGTTCGTTTGTTGGCTGTCGCATATGACCATGAGGAGTATTTCGCCGCGATACGGACGGTCCACTCCCAGGCACATCCCCGCAGCCGTATTATAAATTGGACTTCCAGCCTGGAAATAATTGGAAATAATATTGTAATAACAAAAAGATGAATACACAGGTGGCTTACGCTTCTTTTAGTGTCCTATGGTGAACCATTTCTTGATTCAATCTTACCACTTTCCTAATAACTCATTGTTCTAATAGCAACAAAGGAAAATAACTGAAAGGATGACAATATTGACAATTCGACAAGTTATGAAAATAGAAAAAGGAAAAGGGAGAAATTAACAGAAAACATATATTTTTTTGATTATCTTTTACATGATTGGTTTAATAGAAACAATAACAGGTTATGGGCCCACAACTTGTCCCCACTATCATGACTTGTGACAAATACATAAGTACTTACAGTTCCCTTATGTTTCCACTCCTGAGTGCCGCCAAGCTCGTGGCATTTACTCAGCATCGGCGATATACTGGTAGATGAGTCCAGACACAGGGTGCGTCCCAAAACCAATTCGTGGCGGTCCGTCTCAAACCACATCTGAGTACAAAGGAATAAGGCTATTAAAAACACTTATTATTATTAACTATAAACATTATTTATAGCCCAATCCATAATTGTAGATGTAAAAAATTTAAACACATGGGAGCACACACATATAAAAAAGTAGTTTGCTGTTTCTAACGAACATAACTTTTAAAAATGTTTCATACAATAATAATAACTAAATTTAATTACTGGTAAGACCCTTGATTCTATATAAATGACATTAAATTTCACTTATTTACCTGATTTAAAGTTCTGATGCAACTTGCGAGGATCAGCTTGCTGCCCTTTGACTTGATGTCCTTAGCGCTCTGGATGCACAGCGATGTTCGCGAAAGGCGAATTTGGAAGGAATCAGTATAGTTGCGCTTCCTGGAAATAATAAGCATGCATTATATTACTATTGGTGGAGTGATAGTGACGCACACGATTAGCTGTCACGTTTGCGCACTGTCAGTCTAAAGCTATACCGTATAGTTAATAATTTGTGATTATACACTTGATTTTAAAGGAGTTCCGAGGGTTTTCCGCTAGCTTTTTTCTGCCGACCTACCTTAGCCAAAAGGGCGCCTAAAGCCGATGTACCGCGTTATTTAACGTTCATTGAGTGTGTACAAATACCTTATGATAAAAAAAAATTATGAAATTATTCTTTTTATTTTGTTTTATTGTGAAAATATATATATATATATATATACTATTCTTTATTGTCTGAAGGTATTTTTATTTATATACATTACGCAAGCCCAGCGTGCGGGTAAGCTGGTTTCAAGTGGTCACTGCAACCAATGAGCAGGTCAGTGTCTCACCTGGAGTGCCAGGGTTGGAACTTGTTCTTCTCTGGATCGTTAAGAGCCTGGATTCTCTTCTGGGCGACGGTATCCACGCCCCACTGAAGTTCTGGGTACACATTCTTAAGGTACCAGCGGAAGGGCTTACAACCGAGACGCTTGCGAAGCACCAGCCTTTCCGATATGTCACCGACATCTACATGAGCTGCCGCCGGATCCTTCTCGATCACTTTGTCCTATCAATAAAATTGGTGTTTAATCATAAAATATCAACACATCAATTGAAGACTCGTCAAACGAGAAAAACATATCTGTGCTTACTGAAGCATAATAATATTAGGCATGAAGACATTACCAACGTTTTAAAAAAAAATCTTTACAACCATTATAAAGATAAGATTATGAAATGGTTGATAAAAGAGATCGTGATATGTTTCTCTAAATATAAGAAATAAGGAAAAAATAACGCCCGCACACAGCCCCTCAAGGATACAACACACACAAGGACAATTCCACAAACACCCCAGGCCGAGAACGGGAATCGAACCCAAGACCCTTCGAATGGCAGACCGGCATGGTAGCCACTACACAACACGGGTCGTTAGATCACAGAGCTTCCTATTATGGTGGATAGGAAAAATTTGTAGATACCGTACCACATAGTCATCCATCCACACGCGGGCCATACGCATGGAGTTCTGAAGCATGTAGTCCTGCTTTTCGGTGAAAGCGTACGGGCGCCTCTTGCGGAACACATGACCGACCCGACTACACGGAATAAGCTCTAGTGTGCCACCGCACATCCAAACCTGAAAACAAAATATACAATAACTGTTTAGATGCCTTCAACCCTTTTTAAGTCCCACTGCTGGGCACGGGTCTCTTCCCACAGGCGGGGAAGGCCTGGAGCAAACTCCGCCACGCTGCTCCAATGCGGATTGGTGGAGACCGTTTAGATATATTATGAATATTAATATACTAACATATACCAATATGTAAAGAATTATAAAACATACCCTGAAGGAAATTTCTAGATTTTCACCACCCCAAATGTTCATGCCGGGATCGTACTTGCCGACGTAGTTGAAATATTCTCGGTAAATAGCAAACAAGCCACCTGCCATCGTGGGCGACATTATAGGCCTAATGAAGTCTATTTCCGCTGAAAACAAAAGCAAATATAATCATAAAACAAAACTTATTAACTAAATTGTGGTGTCAATAAATATCGGTATCAAAAAGTAACATTGCAAATAACGAACATCCTAAAGTTGGGCATCTGAGACCACGTGATTTTTCTCGACGCTGATTGGTCTACAGGAATACTGAGCTGCGATTGGTCGAAGGGACAAAAGTGAAGTCAAACGATGTTCTCTCATATGATATATGTACCGTAACACGCCAATAATTATTTACTTTTATTATCTCCTATATAACACAATGAATTCCCGCACACCGACCAATTACAATTGCTTCACAAATTTTATGAAACGGCCCTCTATACTCACTTCTTAGCGTTCCCTTGGGAAGATTGTCCCACTTGAAATGCAGCCCCCAGTTGAAGCCACCGCGTACCAACGGGCTTGCTGTATATTCAAACGTATCAGCGTTGATAACATCGATGATGGGGACAACTATGCGGTGAGAGTATTTCACTTTAACCCCATCCACTCCCTTGGAGAGACGACTCAGTAAGGGCTCCAGCCACCCGACATTCACCTCTACATGAGAGTCCAGGAATATAAGTACCTGGAAAAATAACAAAGTCTAAAGGCATTTCTAATTGGTAATATTAATAAGTTGACAAAATACTTTGTAGAATTCCAAATAATTGATTAGACACCATCACTGATACTCATTTATAACATGACGTCATAACATATTGTTGGTTTCACTAAAATGTGTCAGCAAATTTCTATGAGCAGTTACGCATTTATGCGTATGTAGCTCTAATGAGCACCAATCGTCAATTGGTCTGCACATCCATAAGTCACTTCTATGCCACAACAACATGTGATGTTAAAATAAAAGTTGCAGTTATAGTGATGCTACAGTTTAGGAGTGAAAGTAAAATTAAATTTCCAATGAACTGACTGAGGTATATTATAAGAGCCTACAAACCCTCCAACATCCAGGCCAAAACAAAGCAAAGCTTAATAGCTGGAAGCAAAAAGAAATATAATGATAAAACTGCCTCTAATTCAAACTGCACTACTTACATCTCCAAAGGCATTGTCAGCACCAAACAGCCTCGCACGTATAAGCCCCTCCCTTTTCTCGGTTCTTAACAGCCTCACGTTCATACCGTTTGGAGGCAATCCATTGCCATTTTTAGCAGATTTCTTACTTTGCCCTTCATTATTAATGTCGTCGACTATATAGTCAACAATATTCTCACCCTCCATGGCGTTCCCGTCTATTACCTCCTCTTCCTGCTTCCTGTTGGCGTTCAACTCTTTGACTTCTATCAAAACCCTTTCGTGGATGTCGTCCAGATCGCTATAGTCATCAACGAGGATTATCTCTTTGATAATCATTGGATCGGATCGTTCAATTATTGAGTGAACAGAACGCATTAGAGTGTCGAAGTGTTCGTTATAGAAGCACATAACCACGGAGACTTGGGGGAGGTTGACTTCGAATTTCTGGTCTTTGCATCTGTTAACAAAATACACAAAGTTAATCACTTAAAATACTACATTACGTACTAAAAATATGTATATACTAAATAATAAAATTATGTCATATGGCCGTTTAAATAAAAAAATTTAACTAAAAACATCTTAATAGATCTGCACGGACACATACTCGTAAATTACAACTCGCGTTACGAAGCAAACCGACTTCAAAGTTGCCGCGCAAATATTCAAATTTAAGTCTCATATAGTTTTCTCATTGATGTCATGGATTTCAAACAAAAAAGAATCATCCGATCCGTTCTCCCAGTCGAGGTAACAAGCATAAAAAATGAAAATACAGTCGAATTGAGAGCCTCCTAAAAAATGGAATTTTTATAGTGATAAGTTGGTGAATACTAACAGTCTGTGCCTTGTGTCTGGAATTTCCCTATAAAATCCAATTCTTTGGGAGATGAGAGTGTTGAACGCGTGCGAATTATAACCGTTTTCGCGGATACGAACGTCTTCAATGTTACGTATTCGACCAAATTGGTAATCTGAAATAAAATAAAAAATATTATATTATAGAGCTTGCTTACATTGTAACTTTGAGAATTCCTACATAAATTACTAATGAACTATTATAATATGAAAACTAAATATATAACTTAGTCATGTAAATCATGCAAACAACAGAATTAATACTACAAAGTTTTGTCAGCATCGACCTGACTTAGTATAAATTTCTATAATGTAGGTCTGTACGTTAATAACGCTATAGATAAGTCTTAAGTCTAAAGTAAAGTCTCACTAAAAAGTTTAAATACAAATCTTAAAATAAGATTCTTTACAATAATAATATCGGAACGTGTAGGTATATGTGATTTACATTATATACAAGGGGGTCCCAGAAGGGACCGTCACGTTCTGTGACTACATTTATATTAGCAATATATTTTCATTCTGTTATATGCGTTATCTTTATATTTTTGTGGTGTGAAACTTTTTTAAACAACAACTTTGTTCCTGTTGTCTTATGACCAATTACAGTAACAATGATAATTTCATGTAACATTATTGCACGCTAAAGATTCTTTTAAAAGACGGTTAAATTTTTTTTTTTTTGTAAGAAAAAAATTATTGGCAAATAACATGCAAATATAAATAATAATATGCATTATGCAACAACGATACCTATATAATAAATAAAAAGATGTACATGCAAATATTTATTCAAAATTACACACTACGATTCTTTTTATACATTGAGAAATTAAGGACTACAAGATCTACACAAAAATGAAACATTTCCATGTTAAATGCAATTCAATTATTTTATTTTACCATAATTCTCAACATTATTTTTGAAGACACATTATGACAACATTAAGAAGTATAATATAAGGATTACAAAGAAAAGAACAATACTTAAAAATAAATGCAGATTTTGTAGGCGGATTATACATCAGGCGCAATTTCAATAAGGCAATTAAATTATAAATAAAATCAAATTAATTGATATTCTTTAAATCAATAAACTAATAGTTAATAATAACTAACAAATACAGGAACTGTAAACAGACATCACAGTTTATGATAACCACAGAATTAGTAAGTAGGTATACGATCCCGCAAAAGTTTCTTATTCCTCAGGCGGTGTGTGTGAGTTCAATATTGATTTTGTTTGCTTAACAAATAATGGAAAATGTTAAAAAAAAAGAACTAAATAACATTAAATTGTCCTTAGAGGTTGAACATAATTTCGCAAAACCTTTTACCATAATATATTAATAATGCTAGAAAATTGTAAAGTTATTCAACTTGTAAACAGATGGATGAAGGTCGGTATAGGTGAGACCTTAGACTATTTATAGAAGCCAATTTGACTTTGCTATTGTGACTTTGTGACCCAGACGAGACGTTCGATTTACCCTCTAGACGTCTATGAAATTCGGATTTATTACACTTTTTAAACAAAATTTCACTGATACAAATGAATTAATTTTTAATAAAATAATGTACACCTAAGTTTGTAAAAAAATATTAGACTGCTATTGGCATCTCACGAGTTTTAAAGTTTTCAAATCATAGAATATATGCTTCTATGTCTATATACATAGATTTAAATCAAATATAAGTCCATCCATCCATCCAGCTGTATAACAGTTGTTATGTTTTACTCAGTACTTTGATGTATAAGCCGCCAAATGATTAATATGAAGATACATAATACTAAAACATGTTAAACAATAATAATAATAATAATAATAAGGAGATAAAGCCTGTATGAATATAATAGCAAGTGTTTTTATTTCCTTTATTCATCATTATAATTAATGTAACGTTGATAACTTTAGGCACAGATGTTCACATTATAATTAAAACGACGATTACAACGATAATTGAAATTATTATTTCAGATTGCTAAGAAAAAGATTTATAGACGTACTGGGGCATTTATTAACTGATATATTTAAATAGGTACGTTTGTCTCATGTTTTCAAAGATTTATCAAGGAATTTTACAGAAAACTAATTTTCCATGAAAATATATGAACCAAGCTAAAATTATTTGTTATGAAGAAGTTGAACTGTACAAAATATTTTAGTGAGTAGTTATCAACATTGACTAGTCAAAAAGATTTTTTATACATATTCAAACAGTCTCTTTACGGAATGTCTCCTTAAAATAACCTTTATCACTTTCACTACGAAAAATCAATACAGTAGATAAGTTATTTCCATGTCCTTCAGACGGCAAAAAAATATCAACGTAGGCAGGGGATTATTTTGTTTACGAGGTAAAATTTTCTACGAAACGCCTACAGTGTATTGGAAAACCATTCAAAGCAATCTACAACATAATTTTTTTACCCCAACTCTGCATAGGTATCTCGTCTAATTGATCAAGAAAAATTATTTTTCTCGTCATGACTTTCTTTTTCAGAGCTTCGTAACTGTTTTCGTTCTTCAGAAGTTCCCAAAAGTGCTTCAAGGTTTTAGGATCCATTTGTAACAGGTTCTCAAAATGCGAAATGTCGGCTGAATCTACTGTTGAGAAATACATGTTATAAGAGCTTAGGGCACATTAAACTTATTCTGAACGCGTACAGCTACCCATTATCTACCTCACTTTAATTTTTTTGATTAGAGTATTGTACTTTTTGAAACATAAATAACAAGAAATATAATAAAAATCATAATAATATACTTGTAATATACCTAGGGAAGTCTTACTGCATAGCTACAATTTTCTGTAACCCGTTGGCATCGTAGTTAAGCGGTACAAAAAGTTGATAATACTTGTACAAAGCATATAAATATAAATAATATAAATAAATAATTAATGCTTTATTTACGCCACGCACAATGAATATAGAGCGGCTTCTATTTTGAGATAAAACATTAACAAACTTTAATTGTTAATCATTTCACTATTCTTAAAATATATTGATTTTATAACAAACTAAATGCCTATAAAACGGACAAACAGTGTGAATGTTATTGCAGTACTTAACAGAAAAAAAAACCATCTTTTATCCGGTTATTAAATAAAATTCTTTCGAAAATGTTAACTAAGTCAAATTAACTAAGATGTTACAATATCACAATTTAAATAAAATGAAGTTAAATACATGAAATTTCAAAGGAAACTTATGATTCTTCAAAACAAGAACAAGAAAAAAAATTGCTTACCGAGAGCTTCATCTGCTCCAGGATCAGCAATTGCATTTAAATTTACATCATTAACAGCTCTCATCTCATCGTCCTTTTTCTTGTTATTAAGTACCATCAACTTATTGTTTTCAGCGCCACTTTGTTTCTTCCATGTCTTCCCAACATCGTCATTCTGCCTGGGTATGTCATCCAAAAGATTTTTTCCTTTTAAAGATGCAATAGACTTATCATTATTCTTCATACGGTTTTTCTCCTCAGCATTGACCAGATATTGCATCCTGCGATCAGTACTGCTGACAATGACTTCACCTAAAGTATTAAAATTTGATTGTTTATAAGGTTTTTTAATAATAATATAATAATTAGAGATGCGCCAAATAGTGGTTTCACCGAATAACCGAATACTATTCGGTTTAACCGGATATTTGGCCGAATTATTCGGTTTACCATTTCATTATTGGTTAAGAAATAAATATTGATTTGAGGTTTCATTGCTTTCTTTTATTAGCTGTATTCAACACATTATTCTTTATTGGATTTCTTCGATTTACAATACCTAGTTCTTTT